>JAODPA010135426.1:0-16419 GCA_025585075.1 Nepenthes mirabilis
TAACAAATAATCATATACTTCAAGCAGAATAAAATCTAACACCATGAATATTAGAGTTTCTTTTAAACATGCGATTAAGTACTATAAATTACAAAAACAGAACAGACATCATACATACATAATTTCATAAGTATATCATATACTTACGTAGTAAACATTCATAAACATGAACTTTAAAAACAGGGGTGAGTATCTTGCCTGGGTTTCTTCTATTTTACCTTGATCTTTACTCTTGCCTGGGTTTCTTCTACTTTGCCTTGATCTTTTGGCCTCCATTTACTAGAATTTCTATTGCATGCCTTTTTCTTACTCCTCTGATTCTTATTTATAGGTCTTAAGTCTGATGACTATCATTAATAATTGGCACTATAGGGGGAATGTTTCATCATTAATGATTGGCAAATCCAAGGGGAATGTTTCATCATTTGCCAAATCCAAGGGGAATGTTTCATCATTAATGATTGGCTAATCCAAGGGAGATGTTTCATCATTTGACAAATCCAAGGGGAATGTTTCTTATTTATGGCTTTTACATTTCCTAAAAGTTCACTTATTAATTAGGTCATTAATGGTTTCACATTTCCAAGGAGTTCATTAATTCCTAGTTAATTGAACTTAACGGAATTTAGATTTCTTAATTAATTCCTGGTTCACTGAACTTAACATGATTTAGCTTTCTCATGTAAACACATCAAATTCCTGGTTAACTTAACAGAATTTAGATTTCCCATTTAATCATATTTCCTTCAACTATCGGCGTTGACCAGATTATTCTTACACGACTGTTGACCGGATCATCAACTTCGGCTTTCTTCCCACAATTCCACTTCGGCCTTACCAACCATAAAGCTACTCCGGCCTCCAATATACAAAGCCACTCCGGCCTTCAAGTCACTTCGGCCTTACATTCATATAATGTACCCCAACCTTCAATGGAACAAAACCGGATTTCAGAACATGTTCTAAGCCGATTTCGATTTTCTTTCTTAAAGTGGCTGGGCTTGATTCTCAAGAATGAAGTCGGACTTGTTTTGCATCAAAGGAAATCCAGACTTCTATTCATCAAGGAAATCTGGACTAGATTTTCATCAAGGAAATCCGGACTTCTTTTCATCAAGGAAATCCGGATTGGATTTTCATTAAGTAAGGGCTAAACTTGATTTCATCTTAAGGCCGATTTACTTTTCTTATTACATTTTTTGGTCAACTGGCGTTGACTGGATTACAAGGACTTGATGATTGAAATTTTCTATGTTCTAGAATCTGGGTCGTTACAATCATGGACATACTTCTGAGGCATTGATACATGAAACACGTCATGTGCTTCTGCTAAATTCGGAGGTAGTGCAAGTCTGTAAGCTACATCTCCGATCCTTTCTAGAATTTCAAAATGGCCAATAAATCGTGGCTTCAGTTTTCCTTTTACCCCGAATCTGTATTTCCCCTTGGATGGCAATACCTTTAGGAATACAAAATTGCCTTTTTTAAATTCTAATGCAGATCTCCTCCGGTCTGCATAGCTCTTTTGTCTGCTCCGGGCTACTCTGAGATTTTCATGTACTAACTTTATCTTTTCTGCCGTCTCTTTAATAATATCTGGACCCAAAATCCTTTTATCTCTGTGTTCCTCCCAGTGGATCGGCGATATACATTTCCTTCCATACAAGGCCTCAAAAGGGGTCATGCCAATGCTAGCCTAGTAACTATTATTATAAGCAAATTCCGCTAAGGGTAAGAAATTATCTCAAGTCCCTTTCATCTCTAAGACCAAGGCCCTTAACATATCTTCGAGGATCTGGATAGTCCGCTCTGACTGGCCGTCAGTTTGCGGATGAAAAGCGGTACTAAATTTTAATTCGGTACCCAATTCTTTATGTAGACTATTCCAGAACCGTGAAACAAAGCGAGGGTCTCTATCTGATACAATAGAGGCAGGCACACCATGAAGTCTGACAACCTCGTTTACATACAGGTGGGCTAATTTATCACAGGAGTATGTCGTCCGGATTGTCAGAAAATGGGCTGACTTTGTTAGTCGGTCAATAATAACCCAAATAGCATCATGTTTCCTTGGCGTCCTTGACAGTCCAGTCACAAAGTCCATGGCAATATCTTCTCATTTCTAGCCTGGAAACGGCATCGGTTGCAATAACCCAGATGGCTGCTTTCTTTCGGCTTTTACTTGTTGGCATACAAGATACTTTTCCACGTAAGCTGCAATTTCCCTTTTCATATTCCTCCATCAAAATATTTTTTTCAAATCCCGGTACATCTTGTTGGCTCCTGGGTGGATTGTGTACCGGGATCGATGGGCTTCCTTAAAAATTTTCTCCTTCAATTCTTTATCGTCCGGCACACATAACCGATTCCTAAACCTTAATGCTCCATCTGGCTTAACATAAAAATCACTTCGGGATTCTTTATCCAATTCATTTATAATATTCACAAGGAATGAATCATTTGCTTGTCCTCCTTTAACTTCATCTATCACCTTGGGCTTGACTTGGAGGTATGCTAAAATCATCCACTTTCCTTACACATAACGATGGACATCATAGTACATGAGACAGTCCAGCATCTCCATTTGCTTGACTTGCATTCTAGCCAAAATGCCAGGTTGCCGACTTAGTGCATCGGGGACTATATTGGCCTTTCCTGGTTCATACCGGATTTCACATTCATAGTCCTTCGGGAATTCAATCCACCTTCTCTGCCTCATGTTCAGTTCCTTTTGGGAGAATAAATACTTTAAACTCTTATGATCGGAGTAGAACAAGAATCTCTCACCATACAGGTAATGCCTCCAGATTTTCAATGCAAAAACACTACAGCAGCCAATTCTAAATCATGAGTTGGGTAATTCCTTTCATGGTCTTTCAACTGTCGCGAACCATAGGCAATTACCCTTCCGTTCTGCATTAAAACATAGCCCAACCTAAACTTTGAGGCATCACAATAAACAATCAATCCTCCTGATCCATTTGGAATGGTCAGAACCGGAGCAGAAGTTAACCGGTCTTTAAGTGCCTGGAAACTCCCTTCACAAGTATCAGTCCACTCAAACTTAGCATCCTTCTTTGTTAACTGCATGAGTGGTAGGGTGATTTGGGAGAAGTTTTCCACACACCGTCGGTAATATCCGACCAAGCCTAAAAAGCTCCGTACTTCAATCACAGAGGTTGGCTGGTTCCACTTTACCACTGCTTCGACTTTCTTAGGGTCGACGAAAATCCCTTCTTTGGAAATGACATGTCCAAGGAATCCCACTTCCTCTAACCAAAAATTATACTTTTTCAATTTGGCAAACAACTAGTGCTCCCTAAGGATCCGGAGTGTAGTCTGTAAATGCTCCTCATGTTCCTCATAACTTTTCGAATACACAAGGATGTCGTCAATAAAGACGATCACAAACTTGTCCAGGTATGGTTGAAAAATTAGGTTCATCAAGTCCATAAAGACGGCTAGAGCATTAGTCAACCTAAAAGGCATCACTACAAATTCATAACGCCCATATCTAGTCCGGAACGCCGTCTTTGCTATATCCTTCTTTCTGATCCGAAGCTGATGATATCCGGATCTAATGTCAATTTTTGAAAATACGCAAGCTCCTTGTAATTGGACAAGGAGGTCATTGATCCTTGGCAGAAAAAATTTATTCTTGCTGATAATTTTATTCAGTTCACGATAATCTACTCATAATCTCATGGTCTCGTCCTTCTTTCTTTCAAAGAGAACCGGTGCTCCCCATGATGACACACTCGGCCGAATGAAACCTTTATCTAATGATTCCTGTAGTTGCTGTTTCAATTCTTTAAGTTCGGTTGGTGCCATCCGATATGGTGCTTTGGATATTGGTGCCGATCCTGGCATCAATTCTACTCCAAATTTTAACTTTCGCCGAGGTGGCAGTCCAGGTAATTCATCAGGGAATATGTCTTCGAATTCCCGCACCACAGGAATCTCTTTGGCCAGAGATTCTTGACCTTCAGTAGTCACATTAGCGAAGGCTAGATAAGCTTCACACCCATCACCAATCAAGTGCCTGGCATGAAGGGCCGAAATGAAGCAAGACGCTTCTTTACGCCGGACTCCTTTAATATAGAAAGGCTTATTTTCAGTAATGGCGAATTCTACTCTTTTTTGGAAACAATTAATCTTGGCATGATATCTGGCTAACCAATCCATTCCCAGGATTACATCAAATTCCTTCATTTCCAGCAAAACCAGATTAACAGGCATCACGTATTCATTTAATTCTATCAGACACTCTGAATATACTACATTTAAAATTACGGACGATCCTATGGGTGAGGCGACCATCAATGGCCAGCTAAGAACCTGAGAAAGGGTCGTTAGATACTTCGAAAATTCATAAGAAACAAATGAGTGAGTAGATCCTGAGTCAAAGAGCACATGACTAGAAGTGCCACATATAGAAAGTATACCTTCTACTACCTCCGTAGAGGTTTTGGTCTCCTTTGCAGATACAGCAAACACTTTAGTTGGAATAGGAGACTTAAATCCTGGGCCTTCTTTGGCGAGTGGGCAATCTCTGGTCACGTGTCCAGCCTGGCCACAGTTAAAACAGACCTCCAGCTTCTTATAGTAAGGCTTCCCTTCATATGATCTTTCACAATAATCACATGCATTATTAGCCGGAGTTCGAAAAATTTATACGGATTTATTTTGCTCCCCACTGGACCTCGATGATCTTGCTTTCTTAGAAGGGCCTCCACTAACGCTGTAACGGCCCAGATTTTAAAACGAAGAAAATTTCAGTTATCGAGTCAATATAATCCGGTCAACATAAAATATTGACCGAAAGGTGAGATCCGGTCAACGTAAAATGTTGACCGGAAGGCATGATCCGATCAACGTAAAATGTTGACCGAAATCCGATTAACGAAAAAGGTTGACCGAAAAATGTGAATGGAACGAAGGACGGAGTGGCTTGTGTATTCGAGGCCAGAGTAGTTTATGGGAAAGCCGAATGTTGATATCCGGTCAACAGGTGTTGACCAGAAGTCGTGTAGAAGTAATTGAATGTGTTTATATGAGAAAGCTAAATTCTGTTAAGTTCAGTGAATCAGGAATTAATTGAGAAATCTAAATCCCATTAAGTTCAGTTAACTAGGAATTAATGAACTCCTTGGAAATATAAAACCATAAATGATCTAATTAATAAATGAACTTTTTAAAAATGTAGAAGCCATAAATAAAAAACATTCCCCCTTGGATTGCCAATCATTAATAATGAAACATTTTTCCTGTATTGCCAATCATTAATAATAGTTATCAAACCTAAGGCCTATAAATAGGGACTAGAAGAGTAAGAAAAAGGCATGCAATAGAATCTCTAGTAAAGAGAGGTCAAAAGATCATGGCAAAGTAGAAGAAACCCAGACAAGAGTAAAGATCAAGGCAAAGTAGAAGAAATCCAGGCAAGATACTCACCCTTATTTTTAAAGTTCATATTTATGCATGTTTGCTACGTAAGTATATGATAATCTTATGAAATTATATATGTATGATGTTTGTTCTATTCCTGTGAATTATCGTTCTTAATCGCATGTTTAAAAGAAACTCTGGTATTCATAGTGTTAGATTTTATTTTGTTTGAAATATATGTTTGATTGTCGATCTATACGAACTCTGAGAATTAGTGTTTAAAGAAAAGACTTCTAACTTTTAAGAAGAAGAGCTTCGAACTTGGAAGAACTCCGACTTTTAGAACTACGGACTTTAAATGGAACTGAACTCCGATTTTTTTTAGAACTCCGGATTTAAAGGAACTCCGGCTATTTGAGCTTCGATTTTTAATGGAATTAGAACTCCGATTTCTGAATTGCGGTTTTCGTTGAAAAGAGCTCCGGCATTTATGAATAAAGAACTTTGGCCTTTATAAATAAGAAACTCCGGCTTTAAGAACTTCGGATTTCATAAAAGAACTCCGCCTTTTGAAAAGAACTCCGGCTTTGTAAAAGAACTCCGGCTTTTGGAACTCGGCCTTCTGTTTGAAAAAGAACTCTGGCCTATTTATATGAACTTGGAACAATGCATGTAATCCGGACAGCAAGTGGAACTCTACGACTTTCGACTTCCGAACGATGATGTATGTCCATTAAAAGATATGAACTATGAACCGAGTCTCCATTAAACTTGCTGTTAAAGATGGATGAAGAATATTGGAGTGACACTCGAGGATTGCCTCCTGGGCCACGGGAGGAAACTTTTGGTGGCACAAAACCTTCGGACTACGGCCCCGTATGTCGAGTTAAAGGCATTACCTCCCACCCCGGGGAGCATAATGAAGGGATACGACCTTAGGTTGTGGGATTACATACAACCTGTCCTCGATGTTGTCCGCTCCCATCCGGTCCCTAAAGATGATAAGAATTTCCAATGTTTTATGAGCTTTTCGAAGACAAGATAAGAAGAAAAAGAATAAGGAAATTTCCGAACTAAAGAAGAAACGATATGATTTTCGTATGCTAAATTATGTTTTGTTTTCGCTTATATATATGTTTATATTTTCTGCATGTGAGTATTTTGCTGGGCTTTGTTGCTCATTCTTGCTATTTTCAGATAAAGAAAGGTTTATGGAGGACAAAGTTGATTAAAGCATATGAAGTCGCTAGACGATATAGATGACCGGAGCTGACCTAAGAAGAGCTTAACTTTTATTTCCTTTTTATGTTTTGAAAAGACTTGTAAAAATGTTTTCGCTGTTCATGACTCTATGAATGTTGTTAGTATGTTTCCGTGATTTCTTTTTGGTTAATATTATTGAAAGGTTTAGTAAGCATCTCAGACTTTTACGTCCGGCTAACCTTAATGTTGGCCGGCCCGGTGTGAAATTAAAATCGGAAGGCCACCTCATGCAGTTCGGCCTCAATCACAGTATCCTGTGTAAGAAAGAAAAGAAAAAAATTTTATGTCCATTAATATTAATTATCTTTTTAAGACTTGACGGTGGCTTTATGCGTGGATTTAAGTCCAGTCCGTTACAGTCAGTATCAGAGAGAGAACTGAGATACTTTAGGTTAATTTGAATCAATACGGAAACTTAGGACAGGATCTGTTAAGGCAAGAAGAGGGTTAGCTTTATTTATGCTTTGGATGGAGACGATTGTGATAGCTATCTTTAGACTAATTGACTAACGAAAATGTTCTTTTCAGACATTAAAATCGTCCCTGAAGTCATGTCAAATAGAGGAAAGCAAAACGTACAGACTAACAACACTCCGGATTGGGAGGCAAGATACTTGAACCTGCTAGACCGGATGGCTGAAATCATAGAAGCTTTGACTCCACCAACTCCAGTAACCACCTGAATTCCTATTCATCAAGAAAGGTCGGTCTATGATCTTTTTACCAATAAACGAGTTCCTGAATTCTCAGGGGAATCCGACCCATTGAAGGCAGACATTTAGATCCAACGACTAAAGAAGGTGTTTACGGTAATTAAGTGTCCTGCTGAAGACATGGTTCTTTATGCCACCCATAAGTTGACGGGTGAGGCCCACCACTGGTGGGAAATGCATAAGAGAGTTTTCAATGTGCCAGATCGGGATATTAGTTAGGAAATATTTGAAGCAGCATTCTTGAAAAAATATTTCCCTACTAATCTTCGTGGACAGAAGGAGGATGAATTCCTTCGCCTAAGGCAGGGTACTCACTCTGTGGCGGAGTACGACGCAAAGTTTACAGAGTTATCTCGCTATGCTCCTTATACGGTGGAAGACCAGGGCCAGTGCTGGTGGAGGCCCTTTTAAGAAAGCAAGACCATAAAGGTCTAGTGCGGAGCAAAACCGATCCGTATAGATTTTTTGAACTCCGGCTAATAATGCATGTGATCATTGCGAGAAATCACATGAAGAGAAGCCTTGCTATAAAAAGCTGGGGGTTTGTTATAACTGTGGTCAGGCTGGATACATGATCAGAGATTGCCCACTCGCCAAACAAGCCCAAGGATTTAAGTCCCCTATCCCAGCTAAGGTGTTTGCTGTTTCGGCAAAGGAGGCCGAAACCTCTACGAAGGTAGTGGAAGTTACACTTTCTATCTGTGGCACTTCTAGTCATGTGCTTTTTGACTCCGGATCCACCCACTCCTTTGTCTCTCATGAATTTACAAAATATCTTACGACCCTTCCTCAAGTTCTTGGCTGCCCATTGATGGTCGCCTCACCCACAGGGTCGTCCGTAATTTTAAATGTAGTATATTCAGAGTGTCCAATAAAATTAAATGAATACATGATGCCTGTTAATCTGGTTTTGCTGGAAATGAAGGACTTCGATGCAATCTTAGGAATGGATTGGTTAGCCAGATATCATGCCAAGATTGATTGTTTCCGAAAAAGAGTAGAATTCGTCATTCCTGGAAACAAGCCTTTCTATATTCAAGGAGTACGGCGTAAAGAAGCATCTTGCTTCATTTCGGCCCTTCATGCCAGGCACTTAATTGGTGATGGGTGTCAAGCTTACCTAACATTCGCTAGTGTGACTACTGAGAGTCAAGAATCTCTGGCCAAAGAGATTCCTGTGGTGCAGGAATTTGAAGACATATTCCCTGATGAATTACCTGGACTGCCACCCCAACGAGAGTTAGAATTTGGAGTAGAATTGATGCCAAGATCAGCACCAATATCCAAAACACCATATCAGATGGCACCGGCGGAACTTAAAGAATTGAAACAGCAACGGCAGGAATTGTTAGATAAAGGTTTCATTCGGCCAAGTGTGTCACCATGGGGAGCACCGGTTCTCTTTGTAAGAAAGAAGGACGGGACCATGAGATTATGCGTGAATTATCGTGAACTGAACAAAATTATCACCAAAAATAAATATCCTCTGCCAAGGATTGATGACCTCTTTGACCAATTACAATGAGCTTGCGTATTTTAAAAAATTGACCTTAGATCCGGATATCATCAACTTCGGATCAGAAAGGAGGATATAGCAAAGACGGCATTCCGGACTAGATATGGGCACTATGAATTTGTAGTGATGTCTTTTGGGTTGATTAATACTTCGGCCGTCTTTATGGACTTGATGAACCGAATTTTTCAACCATACCTGGACAAGTTTGTGATCGTCTTTATTGACGACATCCTTGTATATTCGAAAAGTTATGAGGAACATGAGGAGCATTTACGAACTACACTCTGGATCCTTAGGGAGTATCAGTTGTTCACCAAATTAAAAAAGTATAAATTTTGGTTAGAGGAAGTGGGATCCCTTGGACATGTCATCTCCAAAGAAAGGATCTCTGTCGATCCTAAGAAAGTGGAAGCAGTGGTAAAGTGGAACCGACCAACCTCTAAGACCGAAATATGGAGCTTCTTAGGCTTGGTCAGATATTATAGACGGTTTGTGAAAAACTTCTCTCAAATCGCTATGCCACTTGCGCAGTTAACAAAGAAGGATGCCAAGTTTGAGTGGACCAAGGATTGTGAAGGGAGTTTCCAGACACTTAAAGACCAGTTAACTTCTGCTCCGGTCCTGACCATTCCAAATGGATCAGGAGGACTGATTGTTTATTACGATGCCTCAAAGATTAGATTAGGCTGTGTTTTAATGCAACACGGAAGGGTAATTGCCTATGGGTCGCGACAGTTGAAGGATTATGAAAGGAATTATCCAACTCACGATCTGGAATTGGCCGCAATAGTGTTTGCATTGAAAATCTGGAGGCATTACCTGTATGGTGAGAGATTCTTGGTCTACTCCGATCATAAGAGTCTAAAGTATTTATTCTCCCAGAAGGAGCTGAACATGAGGCAGAGAAGGTGGATTGAATTCCTGAAGGATTATGACTGTGAAATCCGGTACGAACCAGGTAAGGCCAATGTAGTTGCCGATGCACTAAGTCGGCAACCTGGTATTTTGGCTAGAATGCAAGTCAAGCAAATGGAGATGCTGGACTGTCTCATGTACTATAATGTCTAGCGTTATGTGCAAGGAAAACGGATGATTTTGGCGTACCTGTAAGTCCAGCCAGAGGTGTTAAATGAGGTAAATGGATGTCAGGCGAATGATTCTTTTCTTGTAAAAATCATGAGTGAACTGGACAAAGAATCCCAAAGTGATTTTCATGTTACGCCGGATGGAGCATTAAGGTTTAGGAATTGGTTATGTGTGCTGGACAACAAAGAATTAAAGGAGAAAATTTTTAAGGAAGCTCATCGATCTCGTTATACGATTCATCCAGGAGCCAATAAGATGTACCAAGATTTGAAAAAAACATTCTGGTGGAGGAATATGAAGAGGGACATTGCGGCCTACGTGGAAAAATATCTTGTATGCCAACAAGTAAAAGCCGAAAGAAAACAGCCGTCTGGGTTATTGTAACCGATGCCGTTTCCAGGTTGGAAATGGGAAGATATTGCCATGGACTTTATAACTGGACTGCCAAGGACGCCAAGGAAACATGATGCTATTTGGGTTATTGTTGACCGGCTAACAAAGTCAGCTCATTTTCTGGCAATCCGGACGACATTCTCCCGTGATAAATTAGCCCAGCTGTATGTAAACGAGGTTGTCAGGCTTCATGGTGTGCCTGTCTCTATTGTATCAGATAGAGACCATTGCTTTGTTTCACGATTCTAGAAAAATCTACATAAAGAATTGGGTACCGAATTAAAATTTAGTACCGCTTTTCATCAGCAAACTGACGGCCAGTCAGAGCGGACAATCCAAATCCTCGAGGATAGGTTAAGGGCCTCGGTCTTAGAGATGAAAGGGGCTTGGAATAATTTCTTACCCTTAACGGAATTTGCTTATAATAATAATTACCAGGCCAGCATAGGCATGGCCCCTTTTGAAGCCTTGTATGGAAGGAAATGTAGATCGCCGATCCACTAGGAGGAATACGGAGATAAAAGGATTTTGGGTCTAGACATTATTAAAGAGACGGCAGAAAAGATAAAATTAGTATATGAGAATCTCAGAGTAGCCCGGAGCAAACAAAAGAGCTATGCAGATCAGAGGAGATCTGCATTAGAATTTAAAAAAGGCAATTTTGTATTCCTAAAGGTATCACCATAGAAGGAAAAGTACAGATTCGGGGTAAAAGGAAAACTGAAGCCTCGATTTATTGGCCCTTTTGAAATTCGAGAAACGATCGGAGAAGTAGCTTACAGACTTGTACTACCTCCGAATTTGGCAGAAGTACATGACGTATTTCTTGTATCAATGCTTCGGAAGTATGTCTATGATCCTACTCATATAATTGAATATAAACATTTGACAATTGACAAGGACTTGTCCTATGTAGAGGAACCAATGAAAATCTTAGATCGAAGGGAATAAAAACTACGCACCAAATCAATCGCTCTAATAAAAGTGCTCTGAAAGAATCACACTCCCGAAGAGGCAACTTGGGAACGAGAGGAAGAGATTCGGAATAAATACCCCGAATTGTTTTCTCGAGGTTAGTTTCTTTATTTAAAATTTTGAGGATAAAATTTCTGTAAGTGGAGGAGATTATAACGGCCTAGATTTTAAAACGAAGAAAATTTCAGTTATCGAGTCAGTATAATCCGATAGGCGAGATCCGGTCAACATAAAATGTTGACCGGAAGGCATGATCCAGTCAACGTAAAATGTTGACCGGAATCCGACCAACGAAAAAGGTTGATCGGTAAACATTAATGGAAGGAAGGACGGAGTGGCTTGTGTATTGGAGGCCGGAGTAGTTTATGGGAAAGCCGAATGTTGATATCCGGTCAACATGTGTTGACCAGAAGTTGTGTAGAAGTAATTGAATGTGTTTACATGAAAAAGTTAAATCCTGTTAAGTTCAGTGAACCAAGAATTAATTGAGAAATCTAAATCCCATTAAATTCAGTTAACTAGGAATTAATGAACTCCTTGGAAATATAAAACCATAAATGATCTAATTAATAAGGAAACTTTTTAAAAATGTAGAAGCCATAAATAAGAAATATTCCCCCTTGGATTGCAATCATTAATAATGAAACATTTTCCCTGTATTGCCAATCATTAATAATAGTCATCAAATCTAAGGCCTATAAATAGGGACTAAAAGAGTAAGAAAAAGGCATGCAATAGAATCTCTAGTAAAGAGAGGCCAAAAGATCAAGGCAAAGTAAAAGAAACCCAGATAAGAGTAAAGATCAAGACAAAGTAAAAGAAACTTAGGTAAGATACTCATCCCTGTTTTTAAAGTTCATGTTTATACATATTTGCTACGTAAGTATATGATATTTTTATGAAATTATGTATGTATGATGTTTGTTCTGTTCCTGTGAATTATCGTTCTTAATCGCATGTTTAAAAGAAACTCTGGTATTCATAGTGTTAGATTTTATTCTGTTTGCAGTATATGTTTGATTGTCGATCTATACGAACTCTGATAATTAGTGTTTAAAGAAAAGACTTCTAACTTTTAAGAAGAAGAGCATCGAACTTTGAAGAACTCCGACTTTTAGAACTACGGACTTTAAATGGAAATGAACTCCGATTTTTTTTTAGAACTCCGGATTTAAAGGAACTCCGGCTATTTGAGCTTCGGTTTTTAATGGAATTAAAACTCCGGTTTCTGAATTGCGGCTTTCGTTGAAAAAGGACTCCGGCTTTTATGAATAAAAAACTTTGGCCTTTATGAATAAGGAACTCCGGCTTTAAGAACTTCAGATTTCAGAAAAGAACTCCACCTTTTGAAAAGAATTTCGGCTTTTGAAATTCCGGCTTTGTAAAAGAACTCCGGCTTTGTAAAAGAACTTCGGCTTTGATAAAAGAACTCCGGCTTTTGGAACTCCGGCCTTCTGTTTGAAAAAGAACTCCGGCCTATTTATATGAACTTGGAACAATGCATGTAATCCGGACAGCAAGTGGAACTCTACGACTTTTGACTTCCGAACGATGATGTATGGCCATTAAAAGATATGAACTATGAACCGAGTCTCCATTAAACTTGCTATTAAAGATGGATGAAGGATATTGGAGTGACACTCGAGGATTGCCTCCTGGACCACGGGAGGAAACTTTTGGTAGCACAAGACCTTCGGACTACGGCCCCGTATGCCGGGTTAAAGACATTACCTCCCGCCCCGGGAAGCACAATGAGGGGATACGGCCTTAGGTTATGGGGTTACACATAACCCGTCCTCGATGTTGTCTGCTCCCGTCTGGTCCCTAAAGATGATAAGAATTTTTGATGTTTTATGAGCTTTCCGAAGACAAGATAAGAAGAAAAAGAATAATGAAATTTTCGAACTAAAGAAGAAACGATATGATTTTCGTATGTTAAATTATGTTTTGTTTTCGCTTATATATATATTTATGTTTTCTGCATGTGAGTATTTTACTGGGCTTTGTTGCTCATTCTTGCTATTTTCAGATGAAGAAAGGCTAATGGATGACGAAATTGATTAAGGCATATGAAGTAGCTAGACGATATAGATGACCGGAGCTGATCTAAGAAGAGCTTAACTTTTATTTCCTTTTTATGTTTTGAAAAGACTTGTAAAAATGTTTCCGCTGTTCATGACTCTATGGATATTGTTAGTATGTTTCCGTGATTTCTTTTTGGTTAATATTATTGAAAGGTTTAGCAAGCATCTCAGACTTTAACGTTCAGCTAACCTTAATGTTGGCTAGCCCGATGTGAAATTAAAATTGGATGGCCACCTCATGCAGTTTGGCCTCAATCACAGTATCCTGTGTAAGAAAGAAAAGAAAAAAAAATTTATGTCCATTAATATTAATTATCTTTTTAAGACATGATGGCGGCTTTATGCGTGGATTTAAGTCCGGTCCGTCACAAACGCTGGCCCTTGAAGTCTGACTAAAAGTCATTTGCCTGAGCAATGATCCTCTCTCCAGCTCCTTCTCATAGATAACAGCCTTCTCGAGCACATCTCCGTAGGTGGCCAACGTCAGAGTTAAAAGGTGCCTCCTAATATCATCCCTTAATCCCTGAAAGAACCTCCTAGCCTTCCTCCCTTGGTCTTCCACCATATAAGGAGCATAGCGAGATAACTCTGTAAACTTTCTATCGTACTCCGCCACAGAGCGAGTACCCTGCCTTAGGCGAAGGAATTCATCCTCCTTCTGTCCATGAAGATTAGCAGGGAAATATTTTGCCAAAAACGCTGCTTCAAACATTTTCCAACTAATATCTCGATCTGGCACGTTGAAAACTCTCTTCTGCATTTTCCACCAGTGGTGGGCCTCACCCGCCAGCTTATGGGTAGCATAAAGAACCATGTCTCCAGCAGGACATTTAATTACCGCAAACACCTTCTTCAGCCGTTTGATCCAAGTGTCTGCCTTCAACGGGTTGGGTTCCCCTGAGAATTCATGAACTCGCTCATTGATAAAATGATCACAGACCGACCTCTCTTGATGAACAGGAATTGGGATGGTTACTGGAGTTGGTGGAGTTGGTGGAGCCAAAGTTTCTATGACTTCAGCCATCCGGTCTAGCAGATTTGTGACGGCCCGGACTTAATTCCAACATAAACCGCCGTCAAGTCTTAAAAAGATAATTAATATTAATGGACATAAAAATTTTACTTTTCATTCTTACACAGGATTGACTGAGGCTGAACTGGCCTTCCGATTTCAATTTCATACTAGGCCGACCAACATTAAGGTTAGCCGGACTTGAAAGTCTGAGATGCTTACTAAACCTTTCAATAACATTAACCAAAAAGAAATCACGGAAACATACTAACAACATCCATAGAGCCATAAACGGCGGAATCATTTTACAAGTCTTCTCAAAATATCAAAAGGAAATAAAATTAAGCTCTTCATTGATCAGCTCCGGTCCGCTAGCTATATCATGTGGTTCTACTCAACTTCTTCCTCCATAAGCCTTTCATCATCTAAAAAGTGGCAAGAATGAGCTACAAAGCCCAACAAAATACTCACATGCAGAAAACAGAAATCATAAATATATATATAAGTGGATTAAAACAGAGATTCATAACATAACTTAGCATACGAAAATCAACATGTCGTTTCTTCTTTAGTTCAAAATTTCCTTATTCTTTTCTTCTTATCTTGTCTTTGAAAAACTTATAAAAACCCTTGAAAATTCTTATCATCTTTAGAGATTGGATGGGAGCGGACAACATCGAGAACGGATTGTGTGCAACCCCACAACCTAAAACCGTATCCCCTCATTATGCTCCCTGGGGTGGGAGGTAATGTCTTTAACCCGGCATACGGGGCCGTAGTCTAAAGTTCTTATGCCACCAGAAAATTTTCTCCCGTGGCCCAGGAGGCAATCCTCGAGTGTCACTCCAACATCCTTCATCTATCTTTAACAGCAAGTTTAATGAAAACTCGGTTCATAGTTCATATCTTCTAATGGCCATGCATCATAGTTCGGAAGTCAAAAGTCGTAGAGTTCCACTTGCTGTCCAGATTACATGCATTGTTCCATGTTCATATAAATAGGCCGGAGTTCTTTTTCATACAGAGGGCCGGAGTTCCAAAAGCCAAAGTTCTTTTGTCAAAGCCGGAGTTCTTTACAAAGTCAGAGTTCTTTTTCATAAAAAGCCAAAGTTCTTTTCAAAAGGCGGTGTTCTTTTCTGAAATCCAAAGTTCTTAAAATCCGGAGTTCCTTTAAATCTAGAGTTCTAAAAACCGGAGTGATTTTTCTTTAAAATCTGGAGCTCTAAAACCGGAGTGATTTTTCTTTAAAAGGACAGAGTGCTTTTTCATCAAAGTCCGGAGCTCTTTTTCTTAAACGGACGGAGTGCTTTTTCTTCAAACGGACGGAGTTCTTTTTCATCAAAAGGACAGAGTGATTTTTCTTCAAACGGACAGAGTGCTCTTTTTTAAAAAGATAGAGTGCTTTTTCATCAAAAGGACGGAGCTCTTTTTCTTAAACGGACGGAGTATTTTTCTTTAAAACATGCAATTATCGAAGTTCATATCAATTGATAAATAATCATATTTCCAAGCAGAACAAAACCAAACATTATGAATAACATGCGATTAAGAACGATAAATCACAAGAACAGAATAAACTTCATAAATACATAATTTCATAAGAATATCATATACTTACGTAGCAAACATGTATAAACATGAACTTTAAAAACAGGGGTGAGTATCTTGCTTGGGTTTCTTCAACTTTGCCTTGATCTTTACTCTTGTCTGAGTTTCTTCTACTTTGCCTTGATCTTTACTCTTGCCTAGGTTTCTTCTACTTTGCCTTGATCTTTTGGCCTTCCTTTACTAGAAACTCTATTGCGTGCCTCTTTCTCATTATTCTTGTGACGGACCGGGTTATTTTTCTTTTTAATAACCCCTCCGTCAATAAATCAATATAATATAAGTATCATAATTCCAGCATATCACAGGATCCAAAAGCCACAAAAAATTCGTGGCTCTAGCATGGTATATTTAAATACCATGTTAGCTCAAGAGAGATGCCAC
>JAODPA010135437.1:0-16434 GCA_025585075.1 Nepenthes mirabilis
CAAAGATGAGGATATTGTGGTGAAAGAAGGGAAACAATCAGCAACAATATTTCTTCTAAAGATTTCAGCAAGCAACTCTCGATGTATGTTTAAGGTCCCCCCTCCCTCAAAGAAAAAAGAAGAAAAAAACATGTGGCCATTGAAACAGTCTTAAAATAAGTAATTGTCACAACAAATAGGCTGGGTTGAAAGAAATACATGACTCTAAGAACATATCAGACCATAGAATTGAAATGTCTTGGACAACAGCGTGAAGTTTTTGTATTTCAAGAAAGAACATGATACGAGACTAATTAAGCATTTAGTTTTGCAGAGTACTATTGGGCATAGAGAACAGAAAAAAGTTAACCCTTTTCCATCTAGGAAATAGAACCCAAAAAAGTCATTTTCCTCCATTCTTCCTTGAATAAAAAGGAGAAACAAGTTTTTAGATCTATGAAACTACGACAAGATAAAGGCAAAGAAACAGAAACTCAGTGGACTGATAGTAAACATGAACCTACCTTCACATGATGAGGCAAGATCTTGATATCATAAGGTACATGAAGCCATGCTTCAGGTGGATAGAACAAGAAGTTCTCTGGCTTACTGGTATATACATCTGCATACCGATGGATGTAATAGGCAAAAGCAGATTCTTGTCCGGTGTCTGTGAGGAAGGTGGCACCAAAAGATTTGTTGAACATTTTCTTCATCGCACAACGTGCCCTTTGCCTCTCAATATTTAGCTCTCCTAAAAGTGACTGGTACGCTTCACTTTTATGAGAATGGGCTACAGTTGCATGCAATTTACCAAGAAGCTCTTGAATAATGTGAAATTTTGCCTAACACAAGGAGAACAGGTTCAGGCTGCGGATAATACAGGGTTAGTGGAAAATTGGATTGCCAACATTAGAAAATCCACATGGATTTTGGGCAAAGTCTCTAGTGGAGTCATACTGCAACCAAAATAAGAATCAACAAATTGCAGAGCGCATGCACACACGCACCCCTCAGTGGTGGGTGAATGGGTGTGTCAACAGTATTGTGCATTCATGCATCTGCATGCCAATGTGTGTACTTAGTCACAAGGAAAGGCAGGAACTCTACATTACAAGACAACAACCAGTTGAAGTTGCAAAGTAAGCAGAACCAGAAATTACAAAAAAGGAATATCCATGGAAGCATACCTGCTCAAAACGATAACTGTCCTTGTTCTGTATTTGTATTTCATGCTGTACCATCAATGGAAACAAGAGGGCAAAATTATGATATGATTAACGAGAATTATGGACATGGTGTCACATTTTAACCTGCTGATGAGGGGTGTCACACAACTGTTTCTGAAATTAGGAGATAATAACATCGCTGCAAATATCTACATTTCAAATCGACAATATATAAAGTGCATCTATTGAATATGTCGACATGTTTATCAGCATAACAATAACATGTAACAATTCGATTCTGGAATTACTGTAAAAACCATGTTACAATTTCATTAGGAAGTAATATGCTCTCATAGTTCATATACACAGGTGTACACAAGTTTGAAGCATCTGAACAAAGTCATAACAATTAGATGTTTTTCATGTCTACTAGTGTCCAAATAGGCAATTATCAATAAACAATATCATCTTGCAATTCATAATAATTTATAGCAATAATTCATAACATAGTTTCCATCAGACGCAGATATTAGATGAAACAAATTATAAGCTAATACACACAAAAAGGAAACTTCAATGATCAGCTGAAATGAAAGCACAATGGCATATAAGCAAGGACAACATGTTCGCATTTAGTGTGAACTGTATCACAAAACTAGAAAATTTTCATTAGTAAAAGAATTTGTCAAAGGAAACAGCAATTGGACTCCAAAAGTGTAGCCAACAAGAAAGAAATCCTTTTAACATAATGAGAGCAAAAATTTCAAACAACAGGTATTAAATTATGAATACATACTTCTGGAATTGAGTGTGATGGGAGGAAGACATACTTCTAATTCATATATGATAGCAGCAGTATGCCAGCCTGACTTTGAAGGCCCTCTGAGATCGCTAAACAAGTGGTCTCCAAAGTAGATAACCTAACAAAGTGTTAACAAAAATATCTAAAAGTAGGATTTAAAAGTAAAAGTATGAAACAATTGACAATTGTAGCAAGAAGAATTGTGAAAATTTACAGATTTGACTAAAGAAAATTGTGACAAACCTAGCCTCTAGCATGCATTTTGCTAGTTGAAACATCAAATTATTTTAAAACAGAAGAGAGAGATTATTTTTAATGCACCTCAGGGCCATTCCAATTTGTAATTTGGAGAAAGGATTTTAGGCATCCATGGTAATATGTTCTATTGGGAAGAAATGCATCCACCTTTGAAAAAGCCAATCTGTCATTGTCTATGTCATAACATCTGGAATTAGGGCATATATAAGATGTCAGTACAGCAGGCACAGCTCAGGTAGTATTCCGTCCAAAGCAGGCTTAAGATATTAGAAAACGACAAAGAATAACTCCAGTAGAAGAGAGGACATCAAACGGTGAAAATAACATTACAATGGGTATTTACCATTTACAAATTAACAAAACAAGAAGCATAGAAGTTGTTCAGAACTGTCATAATGCAAATAAAAAATTCAAGATGATATTAGGAAAATAATGGTTAATCTGATTCCTACATAGTCTCCGCTGAGTGTTGGATAAGGGCCTTTTTCCCTGGAATCAGACTAAGCCATTGTTCAAAAATGTCATAGATTTTCCCTCTGATTAGAGTTGCATGGTGTTAAAAGCGTGGATGCAGGGCAGCAAGCCCATCTCAAGGCATAGAGAGAAGAACAGTAACTATGGAATATGACAATTTGGATAACAATGAGGGCTGTCTTGACTAAAGAGAAATCACCATGCCCTTAGAGCTTTGTATCCTAATCCACTCAAATGGGATAGCTTGGGTAAAAGCTTCATGGTTGGTCATATAGAGCAATTCAAAAATAATATTCAGCATTCACCATGAGTACTCGGTTCTAGAAGTAGTTCTGCTCACAAATCATGTGCAGACTTGACCTCATTATCTTTTACATTCTTACACAGATAAAACTCAAATCCATCAAACAAGGTATGAAAGGAAATTATTATCAACAAACAAGGTTTCTTTTTCAAGGAAGTAGGAAAACTATGACTTCAACATATTTGTCACAGAGACTTGACAAAGCATAAGATAACTAGCAAAGCAGAAAATAACCGGAATGCACGCTCTGATGTATAAAATTCTGGCTTGTTGGCTTTAGCAATTACAACATCAAAAAGTTCCCTCCAAGAGTCTCTGCAACCCAGAAAATCCTAATCAACATATCAAAAGTAGCCCAGACAATAAATGTTAGTGCTTTGTATGATAACAAGGAAGCAAAACTGAAATGTTGTTCTTGATCAAAGTGAACTGTTTTCAAAGCAGCAGTAAGTGGAAAGACGTACTGAACAAAATATAATCAGACGGTTATACTTTTTTAGTTATCCTCATGACTTGCAAAAATACAAAACAAGGAAACAGAAGATGTTGTGGGACATTTATCAATTACCTGGAGACTTTCCATGGCAGGACATTTCCTTCAGACCAATGAAAAATTGCAAATAGATCTTACAGACTGACAGAGTAATAAATAGGCACCAACCACAACTAGGAAGAGTAAACAGCTTTAAACTGATTATTGCAAATGCACAAAACATTGAAATTCCCCCACCAATTCTAAATCAAAAGGCAGCAGGGGCACAGAAGTTTTAAACAGAAGTGGATTTTTTTTTTTTAATCAGTGAAGTATGCATGTAGTTAACAATTGTGGATGAGGCGACAATAAGAGATCTCAGTTGTTGATAAGGTTGTCAGAGTTAATCGGTCTCATTATCACATCATGCCGGATTCAGCAGCAGCCTAAAACTATAAGTGCCCATGGGATTCACATAATTTCCCTAACCCATGTCTATCCTTCTTTTTGACAGTATTATCAAAGAAAAAATATACTTAAAGTAGATCCCCATTAAGTTTAAGAAACTAACAATTCCATCCGCTCCCAGTATGCAATTTCTAGTTCCAAAACCCTTTTTCATTGTCTAATTACAGCCCTCAATATCCTGTATGCTTCAGACTTTGTAATTTTTGTTATGGAAGTTCTAAATAATTTTTTCACAACAGAATGCTCGTGATCTATATTAAGGTTCCTTCAATCATCATGATAACTTTTTGCTTAAACTGTAATATATTAAAACATACAAAGAGGTTTTTCTAGGAAACTGAAAATAAACAAACAAGATGAATCATGATAATTAGTTATTAAGCATAGTGAGAAAAACAGAAGCAGTATAAACAGGAAAAAAGCCATCATTTTCAGAATCTCCATCATGAAACAGAGTATCTGTACTTTCCCAAACATAAAATAAATTTTGATAGAAGATGAACAAGAAGGTAAAACGCTTATCAATAGGAACTGAGGATTACCTCCAACAAAAAGCGCATGCCTCCGTCCACAAAATAATATGGTGAGTTAGTCAGCAAGAATAGTTTTTTTCCTTTGTCCCTCAGCATCTTGAGAAAGTGAAACAACTGGTCCTGGCATAATTATGTGTAGAAGTGACAATAACGGCAACTGATAACTATATGCAAACTAATGATGTAAAATCATGCTGCCACTCACATTTTTAACAAGGTACCTCTGAGGATTGGAAAGAATTCCCTTGTGGGCCAAGCCACTCCGATGAACATGCTGTATTGCATGATTCACATCTTGATAGACATAAGAAGGGTCAAACTCCAGCTTTTCATCAACAAAATGTTGCACAATGTCCGCAATTAGGCATGCCTGCAAGCCGATAGAAAATCAACTTTCATATTTCAGAACAGCAAAAGGTACCGTGGAGTATTCTAATATACCTTAGTACCAGGATTGGTTTGCGTGTGACAGTGATATGCAGCACAACTTGAAAAAGCACCGGAAAAGATCTAATTAAAAATCTACAAAAATACATAAAAATAAGGAAATTATAACAATTGCCTATTACAAGACCAAATATTAACCACTTAATAATATTCCTAAATTCTGGCTTTTGGCTCCAATGAATGATCCACATCATGCCAGACCAGATCCATAACAGTTCATGCCAACAGGTGACATAAGGTAACTACATGTGTAGTGGGTCTCCCTTCACTCATATGCACACAGGCATACTAAATCTCTCATTTACTACCGTTGTGGATATTGACACAATCAAAATTTGGTGTGTGAAACTTGTAGCAATGACTAAGCACAATACCAACGGTTGTAAAGACCATCCACAATGATGCATTCTATCAGTTGTTAGATGGGCTACTGTTACAATGTCAGATTTTGTAAAAGAAAATGCATACCAAATAGCACCATGAGGATTGGATTAGCTATCTTATGGGTTGTCTATACTGAGTCGCACTATACCTCAGAAATAAGAGGATCCAAGAGGTTAATTGGAATGGAAGTGAAAAAGACAGGCCTGGAAACCAGTGTTATTAAAGGCAATCTCAGAGCTCGCCTAGGTGCCCCGACGAGACAAGGAGAGCACCCGGAGCCTATGGCATGGCCGGGCCAAGCAAGAGATTCAGGCACTTGCCTAGGCCTGGAAACCAGTGTTATTAAAGGTAACCTTAGAGCTCACCTAGGCGTCCAGGCGAGGCAAGGCGAGTACCCGGAGCATGTGGCATGGCCGGGGCAAGCAAGAGCTTCAGGCACTCGCCTAGACAAGTGTCTGAAGCCAAGCATTTGGGCGCAAAGGCACCTGCCTTTTTTTTAAAGAAAATAACATTGTAATGACAAAAACACCCCTGGTATTTCTCCGAAGGTTACAATGTCATGCCGATAAGCTCTAAAAACCTAATGTTTGACCAAAACACCTCTATTTCTCGAGATCTCTACCACGAAAATTCATCATCTTTCTTCATCGTTCTCTGGTTCTCTGCCACGAAAGCTCTTCATCTTTCTTCATCGTTCTCTATTTCTCTGGTTTACTGTTTCGATCTCTAGTTCTCTAGTTCATTGTTCTTCATCTTCACTGCTCAAGGAACAATCAAAGCTCGAGTTTCTCTACTGCAAGAACTCTAGAAATCAGGTATAAGCTCTAATTTGTTCTCCACTTCTCCTGTGATTTTTATATCTCCAATTGCGGTTCTATTTACTCCTTCATTCTCACTTCTATGGTTTTATGCAATATCTATATTCTGTGTATTCTCCATTTTCTCACTTCTCCCATGTTCTAATTTCTCACTTCTATGATTTCTCCATTTTCTATGACAATAGAAACTATTTGAATGGCAACAACAGAAAGGAGGAAACGGCAATAGAAATTACTTCTCATTTCTCCATCTTCATTTATCATGCTAATTACTTATATTTTTTTATGTGGATGATTATTATAACTTTTTAAAAAATCGCAACAACACAAACATCAGCAGGGAGCAATAAAAAAACCCCAACTAGAAGTATAATTATTTGAAGAATCCTAAAGATCCTAATTCTGCTAATTGTTTGTTATGTGACAAGGTCACTAAAAGATGAATATTTCAAGCAAAATAACATCAAGTGAAAAAGTATTCAAATGAAGTACAATGTAAAAAGTGCCCTCCAGAGGTTAAAATAGAATTGAGGACTTACATGAATGAGGAAAAATCACAAAAAAGTGAGTCATATGGTTTCATTACTACATTATGATGATGGAGAAAGAGCAATTGCTGATGATGATGTTAAAGATGATGTGGAGACAGTGAACATGCATGGCAAAAGAGTGAGTGGGAATTTTAGAAATGAAGACCTCATAAGAATGCTAAAATGAGCACTTCACATCTAAAAGGTTCCATGGATTTGTTTATGACTCAAAAACCAGTCAAAGGGAGCAAATTGAAGCAAACAAATATAAATGATGCATGTGATAAAGAAGCAAGAACTAAAACAATTCCATACATAACTTGTTTTTTTTATCAAGCTAGGATAGCATTTAGTGCTGCTTGTTTGGAAAGTTTTAAGTGGATGATTAAATCTATTAGAAGGTATAGTCCAAATTTAGAGCCTCCTACTTATTATGAGTTGAGAGTACCTCTTCCTAGAAAGGAGGTAGAGTATACAGATGATTTATAAAAGGGGCATAAAAAAGCATGGGCAAAGCACGGTTGCTCCATTATGTTTGATTCATGGAGAGATAGGAGACAATGTAACTTGCTTAACTTCTTGGTGAACAATATTTTTACAGTTCGTTGATGTTTTTGAATATATGAAAACTGAGGAGAATATATTTAACCCTTAAAAATACTACTAAGCCACCGGCTGATTCTTCTAACATAAGTCTTGTGGCAAAAGTCTCTTATCCTTTTAACTTCTGAAATTTCTAACTTGAATTTACAAGCTGATGATAAGGCCAAGAGATATCCCCTACGTGACCAAAAAGAATCCTATAGGTTGTAGTCCTCAAGATCATCTTCTAATGTTGTTTATCCCATCATTGTCTAAATAAACCTCACCTAACTTTTGCCCATCAGTTGTCCTAGGTCTCTATTCCAAGTCATTTTCAAGAAGCCCTTGAAGATCCTAAGTGGATGTCAACCATGGTAGATGAAATGAAGGCCCTACAAAAGATCTTCCCCTGGAAGATGGTCGAACTACCTCAAGGAAAGAAGAAAATGGGATGCAAACAGGTGTTTGAGATGAAACACAATTCAGATGGAACAATTAATAGGCATATAGATTGATTGCCAAAGGATAAAGCCAGACTTATCGGATAGACTACCAAGAGACCTTCCCTTCTGTGACTAAGAAGAACATTGTTAGAGTCATACTTTTCTGTACAATTAATCTGGACGGTCCATTGAGACATGGGCAAACAATGCCTCTTCCCATTCTAATTGGATAGAAGAGGTGTAAAAAGATCCCCCTCCAAGATGTACACCAGGAGGAGGAATGATATGCAAACAAACAGTTATGTTGTGGTTCAAGCAGTCACCAGGGCTTGAGTTGGCAGGTTAAGCCACTCAATGAAGAAGAACAGTTTTAAGCAAGCTAGGGAATATCACACTTTACAAGAAAGATGATGATGACATTACTTTTGCTACTTTTTATGTTGACGATATGATAGCTACATGAAGTAATGCCAATAAAATAGAGAAGCTTTGGAGTTATTTGACCAAGGAATTCAACAGGAAAGAGTTAAGAGCTCTTAACTACTAAGGCATTGAAGCATCTTGGCATATCTATCTATCCTAATTAAATCAAAAAAAACAGAGAATGATATCAAAGATTGGTTAGAAAATTAGTCTACTTGACACACACTGGGCCTGACTTATTGTATGTAATGAGTGGGGCAAGTCAATTCATGCATAACCCAAATATAAAACACATTACTGAAATAATATTGATGGGTCCTGGAACCCAAGACCCAAAATCGCAGACGCATGCCCAAAGAGTCACATAAGAAGGCTGGCCCAAAAGGCCCGCAAGCCTGATCAAATGCAAATGGCTGACTTGTTTCTAAGCGCCCGGCAACCCGAACGGACACCGGGATCCGTTTGAGGACGGGGACCGCCAGAAAAGCAAAAATGACCCAGGCGCCAGCTCAGATAGCTTGCGCGGCGCATGCTGCCACGAGCGACCAACGGCTTCTGGCACGCCGTACCTGCAGGCCATGCGCCTCTGAGCGCCGCATCTGCGGACTGTGACAGGTTTCCCTGTCACAGCCGCACCCACAGTGGTGGCAATGGTGGTAGGCAACCCTGACACGCCAGTGCCACGTGTCGCCTCCCTTACGGCATCACGTTTCTTATAAATACCCTGTTTTAGCAACTAAGAGGGGGCTTGATTCTGGATCCATTTACTCACGCTCGAGCAAGGACCCTCCAGAGAAAAACAAAGGCAAAGAGAGGAGAGAAAAGAGAGAAGTTTGCCTTCCTTACGCTGTACACTCTGAGAACGTGAAAGTTTCCCAGGCACCCATTGTATCTTCTCTTTACTATAGTGAGATTTCTCGGTCTGCTCGTTCGCTGCCGTGGTTTTTCACCCCTCGTCAGATTAAGGGGTTTTCCACGTAAACAGGCGTATACTCCCACTGTCCCCGTACTTTTCTTTCTCTATTCGAGTTCTACTTATTTTGTGTTGCTCCAATCTGCCCGTCCCCGCGCGCTTAAACGAGTTCTTCGTACTCTGTTCGACGTACGGCCAGATTCATCGGACGCAACAAATATTATGAGTTATCTAATGTCTTCTCTGGGAAAAAGTATCATTCTTTAGACATGGACATCTAGATCTTGTGGACTACACAGATTGATTTTACTAGATCTCAAATGGATAGGAATCTACCTTAGGGTACATATTCTCCATAGGATGATGCTTGGTAACCAGGAGGAGCAAGAATAAAAATGCGTTAGCATTGTCTAGTGCAAAAGCTGAATATTGTGCACTCCATCGTGCAATTTACAGAACTAACGTGACTAAGGACACACTTGAGTGAGCTCATACTCGACCCAAAAGCACCTATGTACTATTGACTATTGTGATTGCAAACAACCCAATTCAACACGATCAAGCTAAGCACGTGGACATGATAGGAACTACATTGAAGACACCTTAAATTTTGGTACGATAAAGGTTTTCTACATTCAGAGCACAGATCAGCTAGCAAATATAATGACCCATGACATTACAAGCAGCCCGTTCGATATTTCACTATCCAAGTTGGACATGTGATATCTATGTACCAACTTGAGGAGGAGAGTTAGCATATATTATGATTAGTGGATAGTATGGGCATCTTATCATAATAATTGATTATATTTCCTCATTTATCTAGGAATTAGTTGTCTAATTTGATTTTAAATTGATTATGTAACTTGTGTACATACACCCTTATAATTAATGAGAAAGTACAGGAAATTTTATACTCTCATTCTGATTGATACAATCACAGGTAGCAAGAAGAAGAGGAATACTAGAGAATAGGCACATTGGTACCTATTTCTAAGAAAAAATGAGACATATAGAGTTGAGCTCACAATAGAGTTATTAAGGTGATGAGCCGTACGATGAAGTTATCTGAGAGAGAATTTGAAAGGAAGGTAAAGCGAGATGAAATGTATCAAAGAACCAATTTGGATTCATACCAAGTAGGTCCACTAGAAGCAATCTATAAACTAAGGCACTTGATTGAAATAAGGACAAGACATTCACTTAGTGTTTAGCGAGTTACAAAATAATAAAATACAGTCCCATGAGAAATATTGAGCTGGCAAACATAAGAGTTTCCATTGCATGCATTTAAGTTATAAAAGATATATACAGTGGAGCAATGGCATGTAAAAACACACAAAAGGGAACCAATTTTTTTCTAATTATGATTTGGTTTACACCAAAGATCAACTTCAAGCACATATATACTTACCTTAGCAATGGATGTAATGACCAAAGGTTTCACAATGATGTACCTTAGTGCATGACATTTGAAGAAGATATAGTTTTTGGGTCATGAAACAAGACAATGTTAATGCTACATTGGACGTTTAGAGAGAGATTTTAAATGCTAAAGGTTTTAGAATGAGTGAACAAAAGCTGAATATATGGAATTTAAGTTTAGACAACAGAAAAGTAGATGGTTGGGAGGTAACAATTGAGACAGAATGCCTACTATAAAGAAATTATTTAAATATCTTGATCAATGGCTCATAGAGATGGGATGATAGATAAAGCTATTTTTCATCCTATGAAAGCAGACCAGACGAAGTGATTACTTGATGGGCGTCCTGTGTGATAGAAGAATAGGACTTGAAGGAGATAATAAAAATAACTATCAAACCAGCCATATTGTATGGAATGAACTGTTGAGCAATTAAATACCAACATATGCAAACATAGTAGCAAAACAAAGATGGAGATGTTGATGTTCTCACAAAACAAAGTCTTAATTGATGTGGTCGTATAAGCTTCAAGTGAATTTTCAAGATACTAACAACCCAATTCGATCTTTCTCATATATGTCTTCAGTCATGGAACAATTTATATATCTCAAGGCCAAGACCACTGATGTGGGGGTTAAACGGAAAATCAAGCCACTGACAAAGTGATTAGACTGAAACAAGGGGTTAAATGGCGGAAAGGCAGTGACCTCCAGCACAAAGTCATGAACTCAAAACAATGTCATCTTGAGGGCACACCTTATTGGCAGCATATATCTAGCTTTTTCTTCATGGAAGGCTGCCCATTCAGTGGCCAAGAAGAGCAATAAACTTGAATCTCTCACAATTTAATCAGATTTGTGATTTATTGCCGTTCATACTGTATTTATAAATTGAGATCTATGACCACGTACAATAGAGAGAGAGAGAGAGAGGGAGGGAGAGAGGGAGAGAGCCTCACAACCAACAACCACAATATAAAAAAACTAAGCCCACAACATCAAAAGCATTAAGTCCCATAATGGGGAAAAAAAAGGATACAGCAACTTCAATGTAAGACAGATGACTGCAAAGTACCTTGCGACGACCAAAATAGCAACCTTCAGGTTCAATTGACCCAAAGAAATCCAGCTTGAGTAAACAGCCCTTTGACTTGTCATAGTATAACCCTCTAATAGGAAACGTATGATCATATGTAAATTTCAAACAGCTCTCAGGATACCTAAACTGGGAAATCTCGACACAAACAAGATTAACTGGATTCTGTATAACACACCAAGAAACATCAAGTACATGATTTAGCAAAGACAAACTGACCTCATTCACTAGATGCTCTTTTGCAAGATCGTAGATAAAACTTTGCAAGTTGGCAGAGTAATGTGCCAATGTGTAGTCATAGTCAAATCCATAAACTTGAATATTATCCAATCTCATATTCTTGTTGACATATATCCCTGATTCCAAGAATTTATGATATCAGCAGTAGAAATGTAATAGTTCTTAGTTCTAGTATTTGCACAAACACAGGTACTATGTTTGGATTCCCCCTTTGATGGGTCAAATGTGTAGGCGTGTAAAAACTGTGAAAATGAAAATTTTATTATGGTTTGATTATCAAGCAGGAAAACCATGGAAATCAGAAAGGAATATAACTACAACACTTCTAGTAATATTTGGTCCAACTAAATTTTAACAATTTTCCCCTCAACACACACAGGAAATATATGTAACAATGTGAGAACATACTGCAAATGATCTTGTGTGACCAATAGATAAATCTCATATATCCACACGTTTACCCATGGAAAACCAAACAACATGTAATAGATTTCTACAAATTTATTTCCTGCATTTTTACACAATTTTATTTTTCCATAATCTGTCTTCTTTATAAACATATGTAAAAGTAGGATTCGACTAGGGGCAATCCCTCTGTTTTTATTTATTTAAGATAGCAATCCCCTTCATTATTCGTCTTCATTGCAGTTAGGCTCATTTATATGTTGACATATTTCGTGACCGTGTCTAGTCTGTTGTCGGCAGCGGATGCATTTTGCTGAAGATCTGCATTCGAATGTATCACTTGAAGCGCCCTGCCCATTTCCATGCCTACCATGCATCTAAACCGCGCCCGAATACCTTTGCCGAGAGGAATTGCCTACTACACACCTGCCTATGCTCGAGCCCCATTTCTAGTACGATGGCACCTGCTACTCGCCCGATCAGCGCTCGAGCCTCATTTCCAAAAAGCATGCACCTGCTGCTCGCCCGACCCGCGCTCAAGCGCCAAATCCAGTAGACCCTGCACTTGCTGAATGCTCAAGCCATGCTCGACCGCCGGGTATGGATCCCAAGAAACCCTAAGCGCGCCTGCCGTGCGCTCGAATGCCACGACACGTATTTCACCAACGGTCACATTGTTTACCCAGGTTTTCGAGCCTCCTAATGTAAAGTCGTCTTATTTCATTTATCCTACTTTTTGCTTGAGCATTTTGACGGCCGTTTGAGAGTAAACTTAAATCTTTCATCGTTTTTACATTGCTCCATTTGAGAAAACTAAAATTCGACCATTGTGTTTCTTAGCCAAAGTTTTCTCACCACATTTACTTTTCTCTTTACACCTCTTCCGGCCGGTTAACATTCATTAGCAACGTCGATGGCCTGGAAATTAAGTTCCAGTGGTGTACGGCAATTCAAGTTGTTCGTGAGAAAAGATTGACTTGAACACCGAAAGGTATTCGGTTTCATTACCGCGGGCAAATCCAAGGAGTTTCTTAGTAAAGATCACAAGATGGAAGTAAGTCGGGCAAGTTAGCGCATCTGTACCACCCAATCTGTAAGTTGATTTTCATAGTGCATATCTTCCCTGAACATTGAAGCCCGGAAGATTTTATTCGACAGCCGTGGTTATTGAGATTTTTCTTCGTCACCAAAAATTATGCCTTTGTTATTATTGCTTTCGTTATTTACTGTTCACATCTAAATGAAAATATATTTTACGTATATTATATATTCTGTAATTTTCATTCTGTAAATTTATTGAGAGATCGAAATATTACTGTGATTCAAAACGATTTGTTCCCTTCGATTGCGATCAACATCCCAATCACATTTTTAGTACGGCAAAGCAATAAATTTACACCAACATGTCCTTCCCAACCAATTACATGGGGAAGAATTAGTATTAAAGAAACCGCTATATCAATAGCTTGAAATAGTGAACCACACTATATGTGGAAATCATCTATCCTTGATCAATTATATTGTCATTCCTTCAGAGAAGGGGGAAGGGCAGTATTGATCAACTATTTCTATTCAGCAATCAATTGTTTTGGGATACATATAACTCATAATAAATATTCCAGCTAGGCTAGTTAGATTAAGCTAGTCAAAGAAAAAAGATAGAATAAGAACCATAACCCTATGTCATAGGGCAACAAAGGCACTACCGCAGAGGCTTTTGAGAGAGAGAGAGCGGTTTTTCCTTTATCAAATTAGATAAGTCGCCTTCTTGTTATCCAGAATTCAGTCAAATTAGGCGGTCCCCACCCCTGAATGCCAAATCATATGCTATTATTCAATTTTACATCACGAAACTGTCTAGTTAACTGCTCCTCATCAATAGCTATATGCTACATTTTCTTCTTATTTATCTACACTCGAGCAAAGAAAAAAGTACAGGTTCCATTCCAAGCATTACAGCTACAACATTGGAAGATCATACGTCAATTTTAGATAGGTGATATTTGCTAGAGCCTGTGGCTTCCATCTAATTGAAGGAAAAAGAAAACACTCGCTCTTTCATCACATGGCCTTCAATCAACTCAATAGAATTGTTGTACATGAACTAGCATAATTCCACAAACTAAACGTTTGACTTTTTATTTCATTTTCTAGCATGCCATATTGAGACACATCTACACAAACAATTTGGAAATAATTAAGGCCAAAGAGACATATAGAATGAAGTCAATGTAATGAGTACTGTTTCTTCTTAAAGTAAGGCATTCCAATTCAGATGTGCACTCCATTATAAGACTCAGATAATTGTATTTCCAGTCTAGATGAAAATGGAAATTTTGGTCTACCTGGCATGAGTGATTATATGATCAAAAGCATCAACTAGGAAATTTGATCATTTTTTATTTCTTTATTTTCCTTCAATGAAAAGAGAATTGTTTGATTGAATTCTACAAATATAAACTCTCAGCATTACACTATCATTTGTCCTACGTTTCTATTGACATCATCTCCAATTTTTAAAATATATAGCTCAATTCCCACCCAGGTAATATTTAAAAATAAATAAATAAAACCAAACATAGTGGGAGAATAATGATAAGACCTTCTGGGTTCATGGCGGGCATTGCCTTGAGTGCTTCAGGAATTTTATGGAAATTCTGCTTGGCTAAATTGAATTCATGCTGAATTTTCAAAACATCGTCGTCAATACCCTCATCTTTAATCCTTGATAGCGTTTCCTCCAGCCTTGTACCAGCATTGAAACGCCGTAACCACCCTCCTAAACCTAAGTTTTGAAAAATATAGCAATAAATGCAACAGATTGTCTATCTTTTCGCTTGCAAACTAAAATAAGGGCGACAATAAACTCCTCGAGAAAAAGCTGACGCCAAACCAAAAAATAAAGAAAATAACCGGAACAACGCTCGCGAAATAGATAAAAGACCTTCTCGAACAGCAAAATAAATGCTCACGTTCTGCATAGAGAGATGGAAACAATGGTGAGAGTATGAATAAAGTACTGGTATTGTAGAAGAGAATTCGCAGAGAGGGAAAGGAAAAGACCGCGAAGACTGATCGCAGAGGTGGGAGCCTTCGGAAGGAGGCCATGGCACAGTACGTCTCTTTCACCACCGCATTAAATAAATTTGTAGAGCTATTGTATTTCGAAGCTTTGCGAGTCAAACCTCGAGCGAGAAATAGACAACTGAGGATGGTAAGAGGAGGCGCCCACAGACGGAAATTGGCAAAAAGCTTTCAATCACAAGTTGTTACGTAAAACGAAAGAGTAAGCAGCACGATCAAAGCCGTTGAATTATAAATTTCATCTGACAATTAAAATTAAAATATCCCTAATTTAATTATAACCTTTCATTTTATTTTCATCCGACGGTTAATATTCATTTATACTAAATCAAAAAAATAGGTCACTGTTCGCCGCCCACATCCTCGTTCTCCTCTCTTTTGCGGCACACTCCTCACCTCTGCTTCGTTTTTTTATCTTCTCTAGTTCTTCACTACATTTCTGTGATGGCCAGTGCTCAAATTTGTTGCTTCCTTCGCTGTTACCTCAGCCAGCATTCTTCTCTGTTGCCTTTGCCGTCGGTCGAATTTGGCAAGCTCCATTTCTGCCCTAAGTCAAAAAATTAGGGTACGAACTGCGGCCCACGTCGCTCGTTCTTCTCTCCTCTACTGCGGCCTGGCATCTGTTCTCATTTGCGGCGGTAATGGGATTAGTAACTATATTTCCAAATTTTCAACGTTTCAATCAAAAATATCATAAGAAACCATTCATTGTCCGACTCAACCGCTTCATTATCCAGAAACACATCGGCAGCTTCTGCTGCTTTCTCCTCTTATTGTTCCCTTTTCCTTTCTCCAGCTCTCTCTCTCTCTCTCTGCTACATCAGCTATAACCATTTCAGGTCTATTGTTGTTTCAACTGTATCAGCCCTTTCTCCAGATATTGCTGTTTCATCAGTTTTACTGAACGAAAATCTCTGCATCAGCTGACTGTTACTCCTTGATTTTCCATTTCAGAATTGAAGAAAGAAGAAAAATCGTGAAGCAAAACAAGCAGTTAGAGAATTTGGTCACAAGCTAATCATGATGATCTCGAAGATCTAGTCCTGTATCACTCAACCTACACTAAAGAGGTCCAAAACTCGCCTTTCAGAGGACCTCGTCCCACCAAATACTCTCGAAATATAGTGATCAAGTCGGCTATCTTTATACTCTCTAGCTCGTCGGTTAAATAAAATTATTAATTT
>JAODPA010135448.1:0-16416 GCA_025585075.1 Nepenthes mirabilis
GGCTTTTTTTTTTTTTTGTACTTAATCCTTATTACTTGCCATCACATTCTTACCTTATATATTTTGAGGAATCAGGGTTAGTAAACTTTATCAGCTAACAGAGTATTTGGTCGATATCTGGATTGTATTCACTCTAAAGATATCTGAAAAGCTCTCTACCATTTCCATTTTGTTGTTATGTATTCGGCATATTTACCGCTGGATATGTTGTATCTTGTAAGAGTAAATCATGAATGGAATCTTCAAATAAATTTTTTTGCCTTCATTTTTTTTTATAAGATAATCTGAATCACATGAACAAATCTAATCCAGATATTATTGGCTAGCAAAACTACTAGTTGGGCCAAAATTACCGACTGGCAAAATTACTAGTTTGGCCAAAATTGTTGGTTAGCAAATTATCGGTATGACCAAAATTATCGAGCGACAATTACCGGTTGGGCCAAAATTGATGGAATAGAAACATTCTAGAATGGCCGAAAATGCCAAAGTGAAAAATTTTCAGGATGGCCAAAAATACCAAAGTGAAAAATTTTCAAGATGGCCAAATATACCAGAGTGAAAAATTTCAAGACTGACCAAAATTACCGGACTAAAAAATTTCATGGCTGGCCAAAGTACATGACTGGCTAAAATACTTGAGTGGAAAATTCTAGGATGGCCAAAAATACCATAGTGAAAAATTTTAGAATGGCCAAAAATACCAGAGTAAAAAATTACAGGACTGGTCAAAATATATGACAGAAAAATTCTAGGACTGGCCAAAATACCGGAGTAAAAAATTTTAGGATAGGTATAAATACAGGAATGAAAAATTTCAGGACTGGCCAAAATACCAAACTGGTTTAACCAGGACTAAACCTGTTGGCATGCAACCGGTTGGTGTTCTCGAGAAATATGTTGAAAATTTGGCTATTTTAAATCTAGCCAATCCTTACTTGACAGGTGTTCGCCGTTCTGCCACGTCAACTCACCATTTAGGATGAGGACGGCTAGAATATAATTTTCGCGATTGGCCTATGACAGAATGAGTAAAAATCCACCAATGACCTCCGTTAATAATCATACATTTAACTTCAACAATAAACTTTGTACAAAAGACGTATGAATGGGTGGACATAAAATTTCATTCATATGCACAGGATCGAAACTAGTCGGTCATCAAGTCAGTCAAAATGTAAGTCGGTCATAATTAGGTCGGTCACAACTTGACCGGCCAAGAATCTGGGTCAGTCAGCTAAAGATGTATGAGATACTATTAGGAACCAAAATTCTTAACCTTAAAATTCAACAGAAGCATCTAAATATCTTTTTTATTTACATAGTAAAATTATAATACAAAAGTTTTTAAAATATCCCAAAAATATATTAAGGTCAGTCATGTACTGCTACAAAAATCCCAATTGCCTTCCTGTCTAGTTAGACCATCTAACTTCACTCTTTCTCGACCGGTATAAATTCTTGGTCATCTGAGGGTAAAAAAACAATAATGAGTAAGTGATAACTCAGAAAGGTACCAATACAGAAAACATGTATAATTATAGTATTGAATGGAATGAAAATATTTTGCACACAGAAGCTGAAAACATGGAACAAATACCATTTGATGAGTACTGGTTTCCAAAATGAGCTCAAATCCAAAACCAAATTTTCGTTTAAAACACTAGTTACATTTAAGATCTACAATTACTCGACCATCAGAACTGACTATATTTTAAGCCTGTAGTTACTCGGCCATCATATACCAAAACTGGCTACATTTAAGGTCTGTAACTACTCAACTATCAGAACTGGTTATATTTTAGGCTTGCAATTACTCAACCATCATATAACAAAACTAGTTATATTTAAGGTCTACAACTATTTGACCATCAGAACTAGCTACATTTTAGACTTACAACTATTAGGTCATCTTATAACGAACCTCACTACATTTAAGGTTTATAGTTACTCGGCTGTCACAATTAACTACATTTTAGACCCATAACTACTCGACCATCAAAATTGTCTTGAGTTTCAAATGATCGAAGTCCTTAAAATATGCAATCTTATCTTTACAAGCGGCAAACAACATGCAATCGAGTGAGATCTTAAACATGCAAATTGATTCGTTAGTAGTATTTTAAACATGCAAGATAATTTTTCTGTGCACTATTTTCAAGTATGAACTGTGGAACAGAACTTCACATGTAAAATATAACACTTGCGCTGATCATAAAATTCTTTTATAAAACGTGAGAGGTAAGTACCATCATATGCATCACGTAGAAATATAACGAAGAATAACATTAGATTTTCAGACGAGAAACAGTCATGGATAAATATGGGGTACACTTGCCCGAAATTATGATCTATAAACTTTCCTTACTTAGATCTAACCGGAAACTCTTTCCCTTCTTTTCCTTCGTGCTTCTCTCATAGCTGGTCCAATCCCTTTCCTAACTCCCAAAGTTCAACATTTATAGACTAGAGGGTTGGTGGGAGTAGGTGAGGGTAGGTCACCTATTTGGTACTTTTTTCTTTTTTCATTTCTCCTTTAAAAAGGTCAATGGAGTAGGTGGAAATAGATGACCTACTTTGACTTAGTCGTTCGGACTTTAATCAAACCAGAAGGCAAACCATTTCGGTAATTATCTTTCTAAGTCCTCGGTCTCTATCATAAATCCTCGGTTGTTACTGTTTATTTATTGTCTGCAGTTTCTTAGGCATTTCGGTCATTTTTCCAAATTCTAGTCAACGTCTATAAATCCGGTCATCTCCTTTATTCCGGACAGTTCAACAATTTCCTGACAGCTTATCTAATCCAATTGGCCATCCTACTGGCCATCTACTTTTTCAGTTGTTTGTCATTAAAGCTGTTCAACTATTTTAGTCAGGTTAATTCTCTTATTCGGACAACGTCTTATCCTTGTCGTCTATCTTCTCCAGAAATCCTCTCTAAAAATTTCCTCCGAAATTCCTCTTCGAAAATCCTTTTCGAAAATTCATTCAATCTTCTCTGAAAATCCTCTTCAAAAATTCTCTTTGAAAATTTCACTCAATCTTCTACAGGAAATCTTGTCATTAAAGTTGGTCAACTATACGCCAAATCCGGTCAACTCTTTTGGCGTGTCAACAATTTAGTCCGATCTGTCAATAATTCTCGTCCGACCATCTTACTAGTCTGGTCATTATTATAGTAACTTCCTCGGTCATTTCTATTAAGGCTAGTCAACAAGCCAATCTGGTCAACATACTATCTAGGCTAATTTTTCCATTGAGGTTGAGAGACTAAATCCTAAAAAACCTGGTTCTTATAATTCTCTCCCACTTATAGGAATTTTATCCTCAAAATTTGACGAACCTCAAAATTTATAGTTCACTTGGATCTTCAATCTTATTATAAGATCTATGGGCCAAGAGCCCACATGCTACCGCTGTACTATTCTGATTTATCATTTACTTGCATGCTAAAATCAACTTATAAGTCTCATTCATTGGTTCACGTCAAACACTTAGGTTATATAGTAATCCAAGAAAATTTTAAGGATGTCAATATTTCTAAGACAAAACCTATAAATCCTCAAAGCAATGATCCCAATGGCTCATTCCATCCACAATTGGAGTATTTTGATCATAAATGTCTCCCCTACTTAATAAAAGGGCAACTGTCCACTATGGACTCTAATCAATCCTAGGAAAGATCAGTACTGCTCAATTGCGCCATCACTCGATACCGAATAATACCATATTCAAGCTATTGAAGAAATCACCTATCCAGCATAACATTTTTCCTTAATCATACTCATACTCAAAATTAGATCAAATCTTGGTTTCTCAAATCAAACCGATTCAGCCTGGCCAATCTTATCTACAGATCTAAGAAAAAAAAATATCGCAGGCCTTGAGGCAGCTAGTATAAAATCTACGATCCACAAACAAATAAACTCAAGTAATACAAATAGAATATAAATTTGAAATTTTAAAATAACACATACTCTGAAATATCAAGATTCGAGAATCTTACCTTCCACCACCTCTATTCAGACATCGGCCTTCCTTGCAGAGACTACAAATGCCTTGGCCGGAATAGTTGGTTTGGGCACTGGGGCTCGCTTCAATTGGGGGCAGTTTCCTATCATATGCCCCGACTGTTCACAATTGTAACAAGGTCCCAACATCTTAAAACAAGGCTTGCCCTTATGCAACTTTTTACAATGAGGACACGGGTTGGTTGACGCCCTAGAAGTTGGTGCTACTTGGCCAGACTCCTTCCCTGACTCTAGCTGCTTTGCCTTCTTCAGGGGCCTCTTTAGTCCTACACTGGAGCTAGTTTCTGAGCCACTCCGGCTAGACATCATCTTTTTTAAAAAATTCTCTCTTTCAAGCTCCTTCTTATAGATAATGGCTTTGTCCAACAGCTCCCCATAAATCGACAGTTTCAACATTGACAGATATTTTCTAATGACTTCTCTCAAGTCCTGAGAGGACCTTCTCGCCTTTCTATTCTTTTCCTTCACCATGTACAGAGTATAACGGGATAACTCTATGAACTTAGCGTCGTAGTTGGCTACAATATGATTGCCCCGTCTTAACCGTAAAAACTTATCATCTTTCTGCCCACGGAAACTATCAGGAAAATATTTTTTCATAAAGGCCGCCTCAAACATAGCCCAAATAATCTCATTCGTCAGTACCTCAAATACTTTTTTCTATATTTTTCACCAGTGATGAGCCTCTCCCTCCAATTTATGAGTCACAAATAGGACTCTATCCTCGGCCGAATATTTAATAACCACAAACACCTTCTTAAACTGCTAGATCCACGTATTTTTCTTTACTGGATCCGGTTCTCCCAAGAACTCTAAAACTCACACATTGGTGAAACGATCATATGTCGATATCCACTGACCAGTGGAAACTGGAGCCAAACTATGTTGCCCCATAGCTTCCATAACATTGGCCATCCTTCCTAATATATTCAAGTACTCCACCTCCCGATCCTGAAAATTATGAGAAGTTCGTCTTCCTCTATTTGTCATTCTTTCAGTTGACACTTCAACTTCTGAAATAAGAGCCACTCAGTCAAATTATGACACGATAGTTTTTAAACACAACATCTTGGTCCTACTTTAGTGCAAGCCTAGTTGACTGGACTAGGATAATTAAGTCTAACCGATCCAACTTGGTTATCCTATACCTTTATTTATTCATCTGATCACTCTCAACCTATGTTAACCTTCCATATAAATTCAGATCAAACCTAAGACATCTCTTTTTCTCTAATACCATTTGTGATGGAATGGGTCATAGTCCACCAATGACCTCTGTCAATAATCATGCATTTAACTTGAATAATAAACTTTTCACAAAAGATATATGAATGAGTGGACTTAAAATTTCATTCGTATGCACAGGATCGAAACTAACGAGTCATCAAGTCGGCTAAAAAATAGGTTAGTCATAACTAGGTTGGTCACATCTTGACTGGCCAAGAATTTGGGTCGGTCGGCCAAAGACTCATGAGATGCCATTAAGAACCAAAATTATTAACCATAAAATTCAATGGAAGCGTCTAAATATCCTTTTTATTTACATAGCAAAATTATTATACAAAAGTTTTTAGAATATCCCAAGAATACATCAAGATCGGTCATGCACTACTACAAAAATCCCGATCGACCTTCTTGCCTAGTTAGACCGTTTGACTTCACTCTTTCTCGTCCGGTATAAGTTTTTGATCATTTAATGATAAGAAAATAGTAAGGAGTAAGTGAGATCTCATTAAGGTACCAATGAAAAAATATGCATAATTATATTATGGAATGAAAGCATTTTGCATGCAGAAGTTGAAAACATGGAATAAATGCATTTTCATGAGTACTGGTTTCTGAAATGAGTTCAAATCCAAAACCAAATTTTTGTTTAAAATACTAGCTACATTTAAGATCTACAAGTACTCAACTATTAAAATTAGCTACATTTTAGGCCTGTAACTACTCGATCATCATATAACAATACTGGTTACATTTAAGGTTTGTAACTAGTCGACCATTAAAACTGACTACATTTTAAACCTGTAACTATTTGAGTATCATATAGCAAAATTGGCTACATTTAAGGTCTACAATTATACGGCCATCTTATAACGAATCTAGCTACATTTAAGGTTTACAGCTACTCGACCGTCACAACTGGTTATATTTTAGGCCTGCAATTACTCGGCCATAAAAACTATTTTGAGTTTCAAATGACCAAAGTCCTTAAAATATGCAATATTACCTTTACAAGCGGTGAACAATATGCAATCAAGTGAGATCTTAAACATGCAAAGTGATTCGTTAACAGTATTTTAAACATACAAGATAACTTTTCTATGCACTATTTTCAAGCATAAACCATGAAACAAAACCTCACATGTAAAACATAACGTTTGCGCTGATTATGAAATTCTTTCATAAAACGTGAGAGGTAAGTACTATCATATGCATCACGTAGAAATATAAAGAAGAATAGCATTAGAATAATATCAGATTTTCAGATGAGAAACAGTCAAGGACAAACATGGGTACACTTGCCTGAAATTCTAATCTATGAACTTTTCTTACTTAGATCTGATCCAAAACTCTTCCCTTTCTTCTTCTCCTTCATGCTTCTCTTACAGCCTGCTCAACCCCTTTTCTAACTCCAAAAGTTCAACATTTATAGATTAAAGGGTTAGTGAGAGTAGGTAGGGATAAGTCACCTATTTGGTACTTCTTTTCTTTTCCTGTTTCTCCTTCTAGAAGGTTAATGGAGTAAGTGGGAGCAGGTAACCAACTCTAATTTAGCCGTTCGGACTTTAATCAAACTGGCATGCAAATCAGTTCGGTTACTATCTTTCCAAGTCCTTAGTCTCTATCTTAAATCCTCAGTTGTTACTGTTTATTTATTGTCCGCGGTTTCTTAGGTATTTCGATCATTTCTCCAAATTTCGGTGAACAACTATAAATTCGGTCATCTCCTTTATTTCGAACAACTTAACAATTTCTAGATAGCTTATCTAATCCGGTTGGCCATCCTAATCGGCCATCTACTTCTCCAGTTGTTTGTCATTATAGTTGGTCAACTATTTTAGTCAGGTTAATTTTCTTATCCAAACAACGTTTTATCCTTATCGTCTATCTTCTCCAAAAATTCCCTCCGAAATTCCTCTCCCAAAATTCACTCAATCATCTCTGAAATTTCACTCGATCCTCTCCGAAAATCCTCTCCAAAAATTCACTCAATCCTTTCCAAAATTTCACTCAATCCTCACCAAAAATTGTGCTATTAAAGTAGGTCAACTATACGCCAAATCTAGTCAACTCTTTTGGTAAGTCAACAATTTACTCCGGCCTATCAATAATTCTTGTCCATCCATCTTACTAGTCTGGTCATTATTATAATAACTTCATTGGCCATTTTTGTTAAGGCCGGTCAACAAGCCAATCCAATCAACATACTATCTAGACTAATTTTTTTATTTAGGCTGAGAGACTAAATACATTAAAAATCTGATCTTTACCTCCAAGATTGGCCAAAATACCAGACTGGTTTAATTAGGACTAAGCCTGTTGGCATGCAACCGGTTGGTGTTCTCGAGAAATATCTTGAAAATTTGGCTATTTTGAATCTGGCCAATCCTTACTTGACAAGTGTTTGTCGTTTTGCCACGTCAACTCATCATTTATGAGAGGAAGGGTGGAATGTAATTTTTGGTATTGGCCTATGGATTCAAGTATCTTCACTATATTTCAAAAATTACGCCATTCCAGATACTCAAAGAAAGCCTCCCACTTTCTTCCGCAGAACTCAGAGCTTTCACATTTTTTTGACTTCCCTTCTTTTTTATTTCTAACAATTTCGTCTCCATGGCTCCTTCTCAAGTTAGTAAGTTTCGATTGGTGATATCAGCAGCCAAGATTGAGAAGCTTTACTCTTGCTATAATATTTTAAAGGAAATTTCGTTCGTAATATCCAAAGAAGATGATAGGGCAAACTCTCCTCCAAGTGGGTTTATCATCGTGTACGAAGCACATTTAAAGAGTGGATTTCTCTTTCCTATCGCACGAGAGCTACTACAGATTTTTTCTGATCTGGGTGTTCCCTTGATCAGATTTCATGTCAACGCCATTAGGTATTTATGTAACATTCGTATCCTTTTTTACCTTCATGGACTAGAGCTTAAATCCACTGCTGTTAAGGCTATTTTTCTATTCCAACAAAGTGGTGACTCAATTTTATTGTATTCCTGTGAATTAGATTTACACAAGATGATTTACGAATGAATAAAAAATTAGAAAGGTTGATATTTTTTATGAAAATTTTTATTAATTTGCAAAATGAATGGAAAAATATATAGGAATGTAAGATTAGCACACAGGAGGAAGATTCGGTGAAATTATTGGTTGAATCCCTATGAGAGAAAGTTGATTCTTTTAACGATAAGAATAAGGAGTGGCTATTTTCTTCTGAGATTCTAGTGCTAACTGAATGGTAGCCCCAATTGGAAGCGGTAGGAGAAAACGTCTCGTCTGTAAGAGGAAAGCGAGTGGGATAAAACTTAAGGAACTCTCAATTAGACACTGAGTGACTTCCTCTGATTCTCATGTTCAATCCAGTACAATGATAGAAATAGGAATCGAAACTGATCTTGCTATCGGTGGTCAATCCCTTACTCCATCTGTCAAAGTGCCACAAGAGCAAGGAATTACCGGAGAACTAACGGGTGGAAGGCGATATGAAGGTGTTTTGAATGATGAAGTAGAGCCTGTTCCTTTGTCTGAATTGGCCCAAGTCTAGTTGGAACCTTGGTCATTCCGGCCAATACTGAAGGAAATGCCGGAATGACAAAGGTAATGGAGGTGAGGCCAAAATCTCCCATAACTAATCGGACAACTTCTTCATCTCATCCAGGAACCAATCAATATCGGTCAAATTGGCCATTCACTCCTAATGCAACGGCTTCCTCATCCCATCCAAGTCCCACAGGATTGCAAACAAATCGTCCATGAACTCCCACTTCTTCCTCAAGGATTCCTTTGACTGAGGTAGCTTTAAGGGTGTCTTTTATCTCAGTATATTCTTAGCCATCTTTTTCATTTAGTTCAAGTGATGGCCTAATCTAATTTATATCCTCATTCTATGCTTGCAGGATGACAAAATGACGAGTTACTTAAAAATTGACTTGCATCAAAGAAAGCTGTGAGTTCAACAGCTACAAAGGGAGGTAAATAATTTGAGATAAACCCAAGTCAATCCCAACGTTCTATAGAAAATGTAAAGACAAGTAGATGCTGCAAATGTCAAAACCTGATAATATTGTGACCAAGTGTCCAGCCTCCGGCTTAATTTGTAGAGTGTTAAGGAGGCTCTTAAGTCATCTAAATAGTATCATGAAATCTCTAAAACGAGGTTGCTCGGTTGGGTTCAAAGCTAAAGAGCCATCTCAAACCAGAGGAGGTGGGACTGGCTTTGAATACCAGATTTTTAGAGGGTGTCGAGTTGTGTCAGCATATTACTGTACTGGTTGATCCACATTTTCCTATCAATTCTTTCGACGAAAGGAATTGGGTTGCCCATGGTTTATTAGACTTGCAAGATTTTACTAATATTGGAGAGCCACCTTCACATCCTCCTGGGAGCCCCCAACATTAGAGTTGAATTTACCATTGTAATGAGATTCTGCACAATTAATGGAAAAATACTGGGTTCCCATAACTACCGTTTAGAATCTTTACCATTCGTTTTAATATTTTGCTGGTTCAGTACTATCACTATAAGTGCCGAGTTTTAGAATATTTATGATCATTGAAAATATGATGTTGTGATCACAATCACATCTGATCAGGCTATAGTTGACTGAAAGTGCTCATCCCTATACTAGGGATTCAACATACTTTTGTTGAATAGCCCCATAAGGTTTAATTTAACTATTTAAGGTCACTTGAAACGGATCCAAGGTTCAAATTTGGCCACTTATAGGCCGCTTGATGACTGGACCAAGGGCACTTTGACCGTCAATTGGTCATGAAACAGGTAGAAAGAAATCCTACTTGATTTAAGGCCAGCCTAGGCCGTTTTGTTTTATGCAATGCCATAAACTCATTCATATGTTTAAATAAAACAAGAAATAGAAAGAACAACAAATAAACAACATTTTATTTTATTAATATTTAATGTAAAACATGATACAGGGACACTCGATGATGCATGCATCACCTACCTAGAGTCGGTACAAAATTGTTGATAGAATTTCTTTAGATAGATTGCATTCCATGTTCTTGGAATTAACTTTCTGCTCTGACTGTGCAATTTGTATGTATCATCCTGAAAAATTGCTGATACAAGGAACGGGCTCTCCCAATTTAGAGAGAGTTTATTCTTATTTACCACATTCCCTGTTGTTTCTATGCCTCTTAAAACTAAATCTCCCACATCAAATTTTCGTGCCTTCACCCTCTTGTTATAGTATCTCGCAACCAATTGTTGATATGCAACAGTACGCACTTTACTTGTTTCTCGGGCTTCATCAAGTTGGTCTAGATGTTCCCTAAGTCTTTGAGTATTATCAAGGGAGTCAAAATTTTCAATCTGGAAGCTGGGTAATCCTATTTCTATAGGAATTACTGCCTTCGTACCATAGCATAAACTGAATGGCGTTTCGCTTGGGTGTGGTCCGATATGACCACAATATTGAAGGTAATTCATCTGCCTAGGAGCCCCCAACGTCATCCATTTTGATCTTCAATCCATGCAATAGCATTTTGTTGGTTACTTTTACTTGCACGTTGGCTTGTGGGTACGCTACTGAAACATAAACCAATTTAATGCCTAGATTTGCACAGTATTTGGCGAAACACTTTTCCGTAAATTGAGTTCCATTTTCCATTATTATTCTTTCTGAAATCCCAAATCTATAGATGATATTTTATATAACAAACTCTGTAGCATTATACTCAGTAACCTTGGCCAACGGAGAAGCCTCTACCAATTTAGTAAAATAATCAATGCCCATAATAATAAATTTTCTTTGACTAGAAGCCACCGAAAATGGACCAAGTATGATGGACCCTCATTGGGCAAATAGCCATAGGGGCCGAAGACTTCTCAACTCGGCTGGCATTGATGAAGCATGTTATCATGTAACTGACAATTCTCACACTTTATAACAAAATCAACAGCGTCCTTATTCATCGTCGGCGAATAATAGCCTTGCCTCCTTATTTTAAAGGCTAAATTTTTTCCTCCGATATGGGATCTGCATATTTTGATATGGACCTCACTTAAGGCATAATTTGCCTCTTTCGGAGTAAAATGCCGAATATATGGGGTTGAGTATACCCGATAGTATAATTTTCCATCCACTATTGTGTACTAACCCAACGTCTTCTTTACACATTTGGCATCCTCTGGATTATCCGACAATGTGCCATCAGCTATATATATCTCCAATGAGGAGATATCTAATTCTCACACTTACTAACATGCAAAACTTCTTATTCTGATTCTTCAATACTTGGAGTAATCAGAACTTCCCTCAAGCTTCTTGAATACTGCTTAGGATTTTCAGATACTACAGGCTTTGCAAGCTGGTTTGCTTTTCCATTATCTGCCCACAGGATGTGAACTATCTCCATTTTGTCAAAATATCGGATTATTCTCCTTACCTTATCAAGGTAACTCATCAGTAAAGTACTTGACACATTAAAGTTTTCCTGAACTTGATTAATGATCAACTCAGAGTCGCTGTAAACAACCACATGCTTTACTGAACACTCCTTGGCAAATCGGAGTCCAGCAAGCAAAGCCTTATATTCTGTAACATTATTAGTTACTGAAAACCCCAGTTTTAAGGAATAGCTTATTTCCTTTCCATCAGAAGTTATCAGAACTGTCGTAATCCCACTGCCGGATTGAGTTGATGACCCATTAACATGCAAAGTCCCAATCGACACTCTATTTGTCTGATTTGTATCTTCATCAGCAATATAGGTGTTTAGGATTGGAGTAATGGTCTCAACAACGAGGTCAGCCAAGGCCTGGCCTTTGATGGCTGGTCTTGGTCTAAATTCAATGCCAAATTTGTCCAATTCGATGGTTCACTTGACCAATCTTCTAGACACATCAGGCTTCTGTAATATGTCCTTCAACAGTTGATCCGTCAAAATAATTATTCTGTGTGTCTAAAAATATGGTCGCAATTTTCTGGCCGAATAGACGAGTGTTAGTGTGGCCTTTTCAATAAATGTGTAACAGGTCTTTGTATCGGCTTACTTCTTACTGACATAATAGACCGGTCGTTCCACATTTTAATGTCTCTAAATAAAAAACGAACTCAATGCTACTTTTGATACTGCTAGATAGATGTATAAATCTTTCCCTTATTTTGGCTAAGCCAATAGGGGAGGATTGGATAAATAGTTCTTCAATTCTTAGAAAGCAGCCTCGCAGTCGGCTGTCCAAATGAAGCCATTTGTTTTCGTCCTTCTGAAAGCTCTAAAAAAGGGAGATACTTCTCAGCTAACTTAGCCAAGAAACGAGATAAAGTTGCAAGTCTTCCGGTCAGCCTTTGAACATCCTTCACCGTCTGAGGTGGAATCATGTCGATGATTGCTTTTATTTTTTTTTTTGGATTAGCTTTAATCCCTTGTTGCGATACTATGAAACCTAAGAATTTTTCAGAAGATACTCTGAAAATACATTTGGTCGGATTCAACTTTATTTGATATTTTCAAAGTACCTCAAAGATCTCGCTCAGATCATGAATATGATCGCTGGTAGTTTTACTCTTCATGAGTATATCCTCCACGTATATTTCCATATTTTGACCAATTTAAGTTTCGAACATTTTGTTGACAAGCCACTGGTATGTGGCTCTTGCATTCTTTAAACCGAAAGGTATGATCTTATAACAATATGTGCCTTGATCGGTCATAAAGGAAGTGTATTCTTCATCTCCTGGACTCATTCAGATTTGATTGTATCCAAAATATGTGTCCATGAAGTTTAACAACTCGTGCCCTGACGTGAAATCCACCAACAGATCTACTCTAAGCAACAGATAACTATCCTTTGGGCAGGCATTGTTCACATTGGTAAAATCCCTGCACATGCACCACTTCCCATTACTTTTCTTCACAAGAACCACGTTGAAGAGCCAATTAGGATATTGGACTTCTCTGATGAAATCGGCACTTAACAATTTTTTTCATTTCTTCATGAATAGCAACAAGTTTCTCAATCAAGTGATTCCTTCGCTTTTATCTAACAGGCTTGTGTCTGGAATCGAGGCCCAACTTATGGACCATGAATTCGGTTGGAATTTTTGGCATGTCAGTGAGAGACCATGCAAAGACAACCATATTATGTCGGAGAAAAGTAATAAGTTGGTCTCGCATATACTTAGAAAGCGAGTTTCTAATTTGTCTAGTTTTTTTCAGATCATTTGGGTCCATAGGTATCTGATCTGTCGTCTCACTGGATTGGACTTGTTGTAGAGTTGCTTCATCTCGGTAATCAAAGTCCTCAATTGGCCGGTTGGAGCAATTCGAGACAAATAACATGTCCGGCCAACTGATTGATCACCTAGGACTTCTCCAACACCATACAGTATTATAAAGTTTATTTTTAAGTGTAAGATAGAAGTTACTACCCCAAAGATCGACAGGCACAATCTACCTAAAATGGCATTATAGACAGAAGGTAGATCAACTACCAAGAAAGTAAGAGTATGAGAGGTGATTCTTAGGTATGTTCCCAAGGTAACTTCTAATTGTATGTTTCCTTGGATGGACACTGGTTTATTATCCAATCCATAAAGATGTCCATTTGCAAGTTTAAATTGACTCTTTTTTAGTCCCAATTTAAAATATGTATCAAGGTAAAGCAAATTACTTAAATTTTTATTATTTATAAAAACTCATTTCAGTTGGTAATCCATGTTACCATCGTAAATAAGTGCTGATACAACTAAAGGATCTGAATGAGAAAGTTGTACATGTGACATGTCCTCTTTGTCAAAACTAAGTACATCTTCGGTCTCCAACCTCAGCTTCTTTTCATTACCCTCATTAACTTTTAGTCGATTTAGAGTGTGGCCTTTTGATGGTTTGGTTGATATCGTACTAACCACTCCGACCGCTAGTCTATTCTTTGGATGCTATTGCTGTTGTTGATCATGCCTCCCCTCTGCTCTTTCTCCAGGAGTCTACTCCAAATCCTTCAAAAACTTTGTGAATTGTTCTTTTCAGATGCGTTCCTTCATTTTTCTTTGCAAAGTCTGACATTCCTCTGTACTATGGCCAGAATATCGATGATAATCATAATATTTGGATTGATCTCCTGCTTTTAGGTTTTTTATCGGCTTTGGCCACTTGAGGAATTTTTCTCCTCGAATTTGCATAAGAATATTAGTCCGAAAATCATTCAAATGAGTCAAATTTAAAGGTTTGAACTCCTTTTGACCCCCTGACTCAATCCTAGACTGCTTTCTTGAGTCACGAAAGTCAACACCGTCTCCATTTCTTTTCCTTGCAATTGTTGATCCTTGCTATGTGTTATCTATACAACCTGGCTTTTTTGCTTCATTTGCTTCCTGAGTTGCTATGTACGAACATGTAATGGTTTCCACCTCACAAAAGGTTTCGAATTCTTATGAGCAATATGTTTAAAAAATTCGCCCGGCTTTAGAATAAAGATGAAGGTATTCAGCTTCATTTTATCAATGAGCCGTGAAATCCGTCAGGTTTCTACGGTGAACCTTCCTAGAAAACTCTTTAAACTCTCCATTGGTCGTTGCTTAATATGAGCCAAGTGCCAAGATTGCTTTTCAATCCTCCAACTAGAGGCTAATTGAGTTAAAAAACTGTCAACCAATTCTTCAAATGATCAAATTAAATTTGGTAGCAAATGATGAAACCAAATCCGAGCATCTCCCTTGAGCGTCAAGAGAAAACATTGGCACATGGCCATTTCATCTAAACCGTGAAAACTCAGATGTGTACGGATATAGTCAAGATGATCCATGGGATCAGCACTTCCATCATAAATATCCAAAGTTGGTATTTTAAATTTGTGAGGAAGTGGGTATATTCAAATCTCCATTGTAAATAGAGATCTCCTCAAATTATCAAAAGGTCTTTCTGTGTTTCTTCCAAACACATGTTGCTAGATCTTCTTAACATTTTTCTCCACCTAAGGAACAACTGCTGATTTTTTTTCATTGAGGAAATTCCTTAGCTCTGTGTGCTGTGGCCTAGCAGGATGGCTGCTTCCTTCTACCAGTTGTATGTTACAAGAGGCCCCTTCCTGATCCTGGGGATTGCGGTCATCTCGCGAGTAGCGTGGATTACGCTATTCTGGGCTTTTTTCCTAAGATATTGGGCCTAATCGGCCTCCAATCACAATTGACCCTCTCCTCTGTCTTTTGAGATCATTCTTGTCTGGTTTCCTGACTGTTCGATGTTTTTGGTTGAGCATTTCTTCCTTTGATTTTTTTCTTTTTCAAGCAAGGGTGCCCAGGGTTGAGGTCGACATTCCTTGTTTCTGCCAACCCAAATGTCCATAGAGGATGTGAATTGCCTCAACCATATTATCTATTCCGTTATTAAGTGCATGATTAAGTCCATTTGTCGGTGCTTTCCATGACTGCCTACTGAAGGGTCGTTGCCTCCCCAGGCAACATCCATAGTAGGAGCACTTGTGTGTATTCTGGTATTAACCATCCTTATGTACGTAAGGTGGTAAAGCAGGCCTTTCGGTCACTTCTCATAGATGACGCCAATGATGTGTTTTGGGATCCAGATTTTAGACAGACCTTGATTTTCGCTTCAAATGTCCTTACCCGGTTGACTTGAGCATGGATCCGATCGACGTCTTTAAAAATCTGAAACCTGCGCACTATAAATAAAAACATAAGAGTCAGATCACCTAAGAGGACTGATTTGCAATAGGCTCTCCAACGCTCAAGTCAGAAAAATCTTTCTCCGTATCAAAGAAAGTTGCAAATGAAAAATATATGTGTTTAATTTGTTTTATGGATCTTTTCTTCTTGTATATATTTGGAAGAAAGAGAATTTTCCATTTCTGTATCTGAGAGCCTCCTTTTATAATGTTGGGACCATTTTGATAATGTTTACCCATTTTTGTCCATTCCTATAACCACATTTAGGTTAGGATGGACAATTTTGGGTCTATCATTATAGATAAGGATTGTCGATTATAAGTAAAAATGTAAACCAAAATTAACCGCGACACCTGAGTCTTGAGACGAGTCTAGCCTATTTTATGCCATGTACAGTGTTACTTTTCCTTTGGGCCTTCTTCTTATTGGGTCTTTCCACTTGGGTCAGCCAAAATTTGACTGTGCCCATTAGGGTCAATTTTTAATTTACAAATAGTATACTCAGATATATA
>JAODPA010135459.1:0-16418 GCA_025585075.1 Nepenthes mirabilis
AAATATAATTTTGATTTTTCTGAAAGTAAAGTGAAATGAAAGTTCTGTCTAAATATCCCACTTTCCCGCTTTCCCGCTCAAAATTCAATTCAACTTTCAACTTTCCTTCAATTCTCTACTTCCTCGCTGACCGAATCTTTCCGCTATCTGGTCCTTTTTTTCCTGCACCCTCTTTTGATCTCCTTGCTTCTCCTTTCATAGAACCATAGCTTCCTGCATTCCCTCTCCAGAGGATGCAGGACCGTTCGAGACGCCAAGCTGTTCAAGATTCTAAATCGTCGTCATCCAAAAGGAGAAAGGATTCGGAACAGGAGGAAGAAGACTGTAAGTTCATCGGAAAACCTGTTCCGGATGACGAAGCACGAGCGAAATGGCCAGATCGTTACTTATGCAAGGTATTCATCTGCGAAAAAAATAAAGATAATTAAACGCACACACACAGAAAGTCAGCTATATTAAGACGAATTAACGCTTTGACCTACCTTAATTCGTCGTTCTTTTTTTCGGTGGCTTCAGAGAAAAATGGTGAAGAAAGAATTGTCAAGTGATGGGTTCAGAAGGTAATCGGAATGCGTCAACATCTAGGACAGAATGTCTGGAGTTTGTGAGAGTTGATTTGTGTGGTTTTGATGCAGTGAATCCGTTGAAGTGGAGGTTTTGCAAGCGAAGTGTCACTACACAAAGGCGATAGTTGATGGTATGATGATCAGCCTTTACGATGATGCTTATGTCAAGGTCATTCCTCTCTCTCTGCTAGTTTTTCAGTTTTTTGATGGAGAGAACAGATTATTTAGATCTATCTAAGGAGATGCTTAGCAAAATCTGACTTGGAAGTCCAATCAATTGTCAAGCAATTGTAGTGAATGAATATAAATATAGGTCATAATGCTGCAAAATTACAATATCTGACTAATCTATCTATAGTACTAGGATCTCACGATTCAACTACTCTAATTAGGTTATAATAACAAACAAAAAAGTATTCATTTTTTAGCGCCTAAATATGCTAAGCTTTCAGTAATTAAAAAGAAAATTAATGCCCACATTATTCTCATCTATCCTCGTACGCGCCACTTTCATGTGCCCGAAAAAAATGTAAATTTTCTTTTTTCTTTTCCCCAAATACACTTATCTGGCAACATTTTTCACCAAGTCATGGGGTTCATCCATGTATTGAATTTGCTGAGTATAAAAGTAGAGGGAGGATCGAGAGAGAGTAGAGAACGTGGGAAAGAAGGGGATTGGCCAAAAAAACTAACTTTAATTAACTTTCAATTTGATCTGGTCATGGGTGGGTTGTCCTATCATGAGTGGATTCAAGCCATCCAAAAAAGTCTAACGGGGAAAGTAACTAATTGAAGCAGCAATGCACCATAATCGCGTAGGTACTCTCAATGGCCTGATTTGTCTCCCTCGCTAGAATTTGATTCTATTGTATTTCAACATTTCTTCCTATTAATAAAAATCAATTGTTGAAAGGAGTGTAACGTCTTGCCCCTACCCCCCAACCAACCAAAAAAAAAGTTAAAAATAAACATGCGGGCTGCAAATGAAGACACCCAATTGCTCTAATAGGACATCATTGTCATTCGTTATTCTCACTAAGGCCAATCAAAGACTGCTTTATGCTATATATATTTGCGTATATAAACCCGTATAACTTCTCATTGTTTATGTACGTGCTTCATGCTTCTAGGCTGAAGAAGGAGAGGCGGATTACATTGCTAAAATTGTAGAGTTCTTTGAAACCATTGACAATAAACTGTATTTCACAGCCCAATGGTTTTACAGAGCTCAAGATACCGTAAGAATGATTTATAGCTTCATTTCCCTTCTCGTGGCTCATTCACCATTTAGACTTGACTACTTAATAATTGATACATATGATTTTCTGTTTAGGTGATTAAACAACACGGAGACCTGATCGACAAAAGAAGGGTATTTTATTCAAGCATAAGAGATGAAAATCCTTTAGATTGCATCGTCGCTAAAGTGAAAATTGCGGAGATTGCCCCTGATGTACGAGCTCTATCTTGACAAATATTTCCTTTCTTATCGGCATTGTAATTATTTATATGTTTGGAGTCATTTTACACTACTTCTACTGAATCGGTATAACAGGTTGATCCTCGTTCTAGGCAAAGGAAAATTCGATCATTTGATTTATATTGTGATATGAGATATTCTTTGCAATACTTGACCTTTTCCAATTTATGCCAAGGTAATTTTTAACTGTTTCATAATCCTAATAGAGATTTATCATAGTTGTTATTTTACTCTAGTAACTTTTGTTGAGTTGAAATGCTATATACTATAGTAACAAAATATATTTGCTTCCGTTTCTTCAGAAAATGACAGAGGAGATAGTGATACTTCATCAACAATTTCAAGTGAGGGTAGCTCAATCAATTCCGCAGCTGATGTGAACAGTGGCAGTAGAGAACCATGCCAAGTTGAAGACCTCCCTAAGTGTGAGATGACATTACTGGATTTGTACTCTGGCTGCGGTGCCATGTCCACTGGGCTGTGCCTCGGCGCATCCTTATCTAATTCAAACCTTGTCACAGTTAGTCTGCTGTCTGCTTTGAACTTAGTTTGTGAATCTAATAGCATACGCTTGTTACATATGCCTTTGCTCAAGGTGCTCTTGCCATTTTCCTTCCTTTTTTCTGAAAAATGTAGAGATGGGCGGTTGACATCAATCCTCATGCATGTGAGAGCCTTAAGAAAAACCATCCCGAAACGCAGGTAGTTGTTTGTTTCTGTCTATTATAGAATACATTCCTTTTTCCTTTGCATTTTCAGGAAATTCTATGGTGTGAACAATCATTAGGTGAGAAACGAAGCTGCAGAAGATTTTTTATCTTTGTTAGTGGAATGGGAGAAGCTTTGCCGCGAATTTTCATTGTTAGGATCACCAGAATTGCAAGAAAGAAAGACTGAACCAATGATTATTGTGAGTGATGAAGATGAAGAAATTGTCGAGGATTCTTCAGTTCCCCCGGGAGAATTTGAAGTTGGGAAGTTGCTAGCTGTCTGTTACGGCGATCCTAACAATGTTGGGAAAAGTGGATTGTACTTCAAGGTATCTGTGTCACCAATAATGAACAAAAATTTAGATATCATATTACTGTCAGATTGATTGAATATCTGGTTTTTCAATATTCATTTCAATAATTTTTGCGTGGGTGAAATTTTGAGCATTAGGTAACCTAGGACATGTTTGTTTTTTATGTAAAGCCTAGGAAGGTGTATTGAGCATTCAACGGAATGAAAGCCACATCACGGATGGCTATCTCTAGAGTTAGATGATTTGGAAAGAAGAAAAACAATCCTAAAACAAAATTTTCTGTAACTACTTTCCAAATAATATCAGACTTGAGAAATGTTGGGATGTGCTGCTTATACATTTAATATCTTTTTGTGTATTTTTTTATATTGCTGAATTGCACTTGAAGGATGTATTTATAAAGCTTAAATCGAATGTTTACACTTGGTGCATGTTTAATAAACACATTTGTAGGTTGAATAGAATAACTATACTTGATTCATGAATGCCAGGTGCATGTGTGTGGGTAGGACAATATTGTAGCGTCTGATGAGTGTATTTGGGGCACTTGTGTATTAAGGCAATTTTTGCGAAGTTTTCTCTTGGCATTTAGATATCAGGTTTGTTGTTCAAACACCACACATTGTTTTTAAGAGATTTGCTTTCTTTTGGGATCGTTTATGCTAGTCATTTCAAAATGCAGTTTAAGCACCAAATTGAAAAAGGGAAAAGAAAAGGAAAATATTTAGTTTATTATCTAAATGTAAACTAGTGCTCTAGAAAAACAATGATCAATATTTTTCCTTGCACAAATTCTACAATCCCATGAAGGAATGATGAGAAATCGGCTTCACATTGTTCAAAGCATGAACTTTAGGCATGAATTAAGATATGTTTAAGATTTTTTTCTATATTATAAAATCGTGTAATAACATGAAGGTTCTAAAAATCCACTAAAAATATTAAATGAACCGTGTTGATCTAGCCTATAGAAATCATTGGTGTAGTTTTTCTCCCCTCCTCCATTGAAGTTTTCTTTCCTTGACTTCTTATTCTTACTCTTTCCCCAATTTGCCCAGTTACTGCATAGTAGCTCTACAAAACAGGAGGAAGTGTTTCCATCAAAATGTATTAATTAACTTTGAGTTTTGTAACAATGATATTACTGATTCTTTGCTTGCCCAATATAAACTTTTATAGATTTTATCTCTTTCTTCTAGCCCTGTTTGTATGTGACTTTGCTGTTTCTTATTATGCTTTGCTTTGAGTGGCCCGTGTTAGTTGCACATGCACCTCATGTCTAGCAAAATCAAGCGAAACTTGTTATCTCCAATATTTCATATGGGTAGTTTCATACTCCACATTTTATGTCTATTATGGTCGATAGACACCCAGCTGTTTCCCATACTCGTGATCTCTTCCTTCATAGTAAATGTTGTTCAAAGAGGAAAATTGAATTACTATGGAAGCATTGTCAATAAAAGTTTATATGGTAGTTACCTTATTTGTCAATCATTGTTCACAGGAATTGTCATTTTAAATATCCTTATACCAAATTCACTAATGCCTTTTTTCCAATTTGTTCGATATTTTCCAATGTAAAGGTGCGTTGGAAGGGATACGATTCAAGTGAGGACACTTGGGAGCCTATTCAGGGTTTAAGGTATTCTGTTCTCTTTTTCTCTGTCATTCATTTTTCTATTAATGCTGAAAATCTTTCTAATTCCTGTATGGTCCTTTTTACTTTATTGATACTCTAAAATCAATATTGCTCCTCATATTAGCTTTGTGTTAAATTTTGATAGTAAAGCATTCTTCTGGAACGTAAGTGAATGCTTTCAAGAATTAGTTAAAGAAAAATAAAATATATTTTTCGTTCTATGGTGAACAGATGAGTTATGTGCGTGGTTACATATATTATATTTGTAATAAAGCATGGTTTGATGGAGGTAAGCAAAAGAATGTAAGTCCGCTTGAAAAGTGTGTTTTAGTAAATTAGAGTAGCTGTCTATATTGTATAAATAGTTTGTAAATTCCATTCCAAGGATCAAATATTCATGTATTCTAGTATCAGGATAACTCGAACAAGGGTATTGAGAGTAGAGCTGTATACATCCATGAATCACGTATGTTTTAATTGAATGAAAAATGGACAAAGAGTGGCTTTTGTTTTTGTTTTTGTTTTTTTTTTAATTTTTATTTTGTCTCAAAAGGTAATTGTATTGTATGAATGATAGTTGTGGCTTTATGCACTTAAAATGAAAATTAGATCATTCGACAGTATAATTGTCATAAAGCATGGCTTGACAATTGTTAGAGGCAAAAGAATGGGAATTAGCTTAGAAAGACTTAATGAGTTTGTAGCATATATGAGTTGATATTTGTGACATACGAATGGTCTGCCAATCCCAATTAAAGCATCCAATATTTATAGATTTGTATAATTGGATAACTCAAATAATCTTTTCCGTGTATGAAGAATGGATAAATAACCAATGGGTGTTGAATTAGGGCTAAATATCCAGGATTTAACTATCCCATTTTGGATGAAGAATAGAATGGATAAAGAATAATTTTGTCTTAAAATCGATATTTGTTTCACTGACAGTTGTATTGTTTGTCATTTGTCCTCCAGCCAATGCAGAGAACGGATGGAAGAATTTGTTTTGAAAGGGTATCGGTCAAAAATATTGCCCCTTCCTGTGAGATTTCTCCTCTATTATCATTTCCATTTTTCTCATCACATGAAACATTCTCCCTGCAATTGATTTATGTCATCCACGTTTGATTAGGGAGACGTAGATGTCATTTGCGGTGGACCTCCATGTCAAGGGGTTAGTGGTTTTAACCGCTTTAGAGACAAAGATGATCCATTGAAAGATCCGAAAAACCATCAATTGGTTGTGTATATGGATATTGTCAATTACTTGAAACCAAAATATATATTGATGGAAAATGTGGTGGACATACTTAAATTTGCTGGCGGTTTCTTGGGACGATATGCTGTTGGTCGTGTTGTTGCCATGGGGTATCAAGCGCGCCTGGGAATTATGGCAGCTGGATCCTATGGTCTTCCACAGTTTCGGTTGCGGGTATTTCTGTGGGGGGCCCATCCAACAAAGGCAAGTTATATGATATGTTGCTCACATTAATGCGTAACTGCAGTTCTCTGAATAGTGAATATCATGTAATGTTACAGAAATTGCCACAATTTCCTTTGCCCACTCACGAGGTGGTTACAAGAGGCGGTGTCCCTTGTGAATTTGAGGTATTTGTTTGCTGTTCATCTTCTACGATACTCATAGCTTAAGTAGGATTTGTAAAGGATATTGTGCTATATGCAGGAAATTTATGTCTCATATGGGAAAGATCAGTCTTGTAAGTTAGAAAAGGCTCTGTCTCTTGGGGATGCCATTTCGGATCTCCCTCCGGTATGTGTTGTGTCTTGGAGTGACCGGTTAAGTTTTACAGCCCTTGAATATACCTTCTAAGTACTGCGAATTGTGTACGTTGTCTGTTCATGCAGGTTGCAAATGATGAAGATGAGGATGAAAGGTCTTATGGGGGAGCTGCCCGTACAGAATTTCAGAGGTACATAAGGCTTAAGAAAGAAGGTAAATTTTATGTACTTATTGCCCAGACTAAGTTTATGATGTTTGAATCCTTTTGAGGGCCCGAACATAAGTGCTTGTTATGATACCAATTTGTTGTAAGTAACAAGAAAATTAGGCAAGAATTCTGCCCTAACATAAGTCCTAGCCTAGTTCTAATTTTGAAGGTGTCTTCGGAATTGTAAAATCCTTGTTATGAAACATATTTGTTGCCAGCAACAACAAAATTAGGCAAGAATGCAGCACACACAATGTAAAGAGTTTGAGCGGTTCAATTTCAAGAAGAGAGCTATGTTTATGAACACAAAACAAAGTATTGTCTCTATATTCAAAAGAGTGCAAGTGATGAAATAATTTAGTCACATTTCTTTTGCCAAAAACTCTCAGTTGTTTGGTGAAAATTCAAACACCCCAAATCTAGAAACACAATAAATAGTGCACTATAGTAATCTACTGTTTTGACGGCTATAGTTGTACATAGCGTTAGTGCTTAGAGATGTTTGATGCGCTGAAGTTACTAGTAGATACCATTGTAATTAGATACAATTGATGTTTACTTAATCTATATAATTATAGTTTTCTAGAAGCGACCAAATGGGATATTAATCACAGATACATGGTTCATATTATTGCCATTAAAACCATAATCATTACTTTTTAATTTTTATTCGTTGACGTCGAATCTTATATAAGGAGTTTTGTTAAAATTATATTATAATCAAAGTAAACAATTAAACTAAAATTAAACTAGTACTGTTGTTCACTGACGGATAGCCATTACCTCATGTCTATAGTAAGATAATCAACATGAACTACATTCATATGATACCAACTAAATCCACAAACGTCTTATTACGTACAAACTGTTCATCTGATTAATTTAAACACATTAACTATTTTTACTAAAATCGATTAACAACATTTGATTAATATTTAAAATTCTAAACTAATCTCCTCTAACAGTTTTTTCCTCAATTCTGCTCATTCTGTATGTATTTGAGCCCTTCATCTGAAGGGTTTGTAAAATGAAAATAAAAGGTGAGTTAAAAACTCAATATGGTGTATAATTTGTGGTTAAATGTATATACGTTGTATCAAAAACATATTAGAAGGAACACCATATCAGAATTTAATGAATTGTGATGAAATTCCTTGACAATAGATGTGTCTAGTTTTATAAATTACTTATTATATTTTTATTCATTCTTATCATCAAATCATGTTGAAATATGAATTTCTTATGAACCAAGGGCTAGTTGGGCCTTATTAACTAATGTAGCGGACAATCATGTTATATTTGTTTTTATACAATCAAAAGTCGTATGTTACTGTTTAAAACTCGTATGTGGGCTGTCATACATATAATTTTGTAGACGGGACTGAACGCTGCTTTTACCTATGTGTGGTAGGTTCAAATCTTGATTTGTCACTATAATATACTNTGCATGTTAAACATAAATATTATAATTTTGAAATAATGTCACATATGAGTGTTTGAAATAATAAATACTCATAAAATTAAAGAAAGATCAATAAGGAAAGAACGACTGAAAATGTACTCGTCTTGATTCCAAATTATTGAAATATAATTTTGATTTATTTGAATTGAGCTTTCTTGGCCTCCTCTCTCTTTTCTACTTGTCTCCTCTCTCCTGTTTTAAATCCTGCTGAAAAATGACAAAAATTCAGTCGCGTGTCCTATGTATGTTGAAGTGGCGCTTGACCGCTGGTAGGACGTGTTAGGCACCGTGGTTAAACACTTCGGTGGATTGTTGCCACCTTTGGTACTCCTTGAGCACAGACATTCTGTTTTCAAGGCTTAGGCGCCGGTCAGGTATCCCTCAAACGTAACTAATCTATCTTTTGCGGAAGGGTGCCCATCGGGCTCCAGTTGGGCATCCACCAATTCGATGATACAAATTTTAATTGTATTTGCTTAATCAAGATACGATAAAATTTAAATGCTGGCTTTGCGCATTATTTTAAGGATTAATAGTAACCCACAACTCCAAGCAAAATCATTAACCTAATGCTCACCAATTCTCATCTCACCTGGATGATCGACCAAAATAGAGGGGTAAAGGCTTTGCATCACTAACCTAATTCTCTCCCTCAATCAGTACAATTTTTGTCAAACAAACTATTTTGAGGACACTTAAGCTTTTATTTGAAGTAGGGAATGCATTATCTCTAACCTCTTGTTACATAGTAGCAGAAACTTCCAATCTCAATGAAATTTATCATTCAGTATCGACTATGCTATTTCCACAGTTTGGCTTTGTACAAATAATTCTTGTACCCTAATTTGATTACAGGACACAAGGCGTAGATTTTTCAAGCATAATTCGAGTTGACAATATACTTCCTGTTGCTGCAAATTTAAGAGCCATTAATATAATCAATTTCAAGTAACGGACATGTTAGAATTCGATGAAAACATTCACTCTCAGCGCTGTGGAATAATTGGAATTCATCCAACAAACGTTAACCATTCAACATGTGAGTACAATGAATATAACATTTTACAATAATTTCTAATGTGAAAAATCTTTTCAAACCAAAGAAAAAATCCTGGATAATTGCAATGATATCTAGTGTTAAAGTGATTTGTTATAAAAATAACACGAGTAAGTAATCGGCTGAACATGACCACTAATATATCTAATAACCAACAAGAGAAAAATATATTAAAAAAAAATGAGTCGCCTAACAGTAACGTATCTTAGAAAACAACACTTGAACTCTGTATTAGTCGTTGGGGAAAGGTAGAACTCGAATCAAACCTTAGTCGGATGTTGAACATTTTCCTCTTTCTCCCTTATTGCTCTTCATGTAGAGCTTCTTGTGTTACAAAATAATTTCATATCTCATAAAATTGCAGCAAACGTGATTTATAATAGTCTCTGTGCTTTAGAATCCCTCAGGCGCACATTATGCATGGATTCACTGGATCATTGGCAAATGAGTGCCCTTTAGACATGCATCACAAGTGATCCTTTTGAACAAGTTATGCACGTGTGCCGCTTAGAGGTTACTTCTCTAGTCAAACAACGCATATGCTTTCTTTAGGTGCCCATGATGCACTACTCGGATGACCTTTGACAAACCGAATTTTGAACTCGCACAAATATTATGCTATTGTTTAACGTTATTTGTCGCTTGAACAACCCTCGACAGACCTTTGTTCAACTCTGGTACAAACACAATGCCATCCTTGTTTCACTTTTCCATCCGAGCGTTCCATGCGTGAACATCACGCAAGATGACTCATCAGTTTGTTGTATTACTTATGAGTGACCTAAAAATCTTGCAAACTCTCTCACCGTCATGTGGGGAACCTTTTGTCTTTACTAATGATTGTCATTTCTTATCTTTTTGCAACTTTTCCTCCTAGGAGATTTTGGCATCAGCATCCACAAGTTTGAAGATCCTTTTTTATCCGCCAAACCTGGAGAACTCCCATTGTCATTCGGCTTCGTCTCCATGGAAGAATCACTTTTTTCGGCATTCTTTCTCGACCTTCACTTTCCGCCAAACCAAAATGATTTACTTGGCAATGTTGCATAATAATTTTTAATGTAGAAAAGCTTTAAATTTCTGAGAAAAACCCAAGAATAAATTCCGAGCAAATTTTCTATAGGAGTAACTAGTTATATAAGTAGTTCATTCCAAAATTCTTTCGCTATAACTTGAGTAAATAATTGGTTGAATACAATTCTTAATATACCTAATAAATCATAGGAGAAGAATACATTAAGAAAAATGAGTAACTGAATGGTAATTCACCCAAGAAAATACTTCTCAAGCAATGTACTCAACATTGAAAAAACAAATGTGAAAGGAACTAGATATTTCAAACCACAAATAGTTTCGACTGCTTAATGAATTGTGAAATTAGATAGCACACAAATATCCTGTACACGTAAAAAATATTTCGATCTAGATGAACCAATAGGCAAAAACAGTAGAAATTACAAAGTGTTAAGTAAGAACAATAAAGGTATGATTTTTTGTTACGAAGAGAAATCTCGATAACCATAATTATCGTGTAAAACTCTTTGAGTTTCTATGGTCAGGAAAGATATGCACTAAGAAAGTGAACTTATAAATCGGGTGGTATAGACGTGTTAACCTAATTGATGTAGTCTCATTTTGTGACCCCTACTAAGGAACTCATTGGGTTCGCCGGTAACAATGAAATCGGACGCGCTCTGTTCTTCTTGTCAATCTTTTTTCATGATCTATCAAATTGTTATACATCACTACATCCCGATTTTTATGCCACCAATGTCGCTTACGAAGGTTAACAGAAGAGAAAAGGTGTGAAGGGAGAAGTAATTTTTGATGAGAAAACTTTGTAGAGGAAATACAATAGTCGAAGTCTAATTTTCTCCGGAGGACCAACATATCAGTAAAAACGTGAAGGCTTTGTTTTTTAGAGGCCGTTCAAATGTTTTGTCTAGTCCCATTAAAAAAAGAAATGTTGGAGAAGATATATATGGATGCCAAAAAATCCAAGTCAAAAGTTTGACCATTGGCTAATCAAAGCCGCTGTGCTCGGGTGCGCATGGGGCGCGCTTAGGGTAACTCAAATTACACGCCCTAGCACTAAGAACGCGTCTAAAGCGCACTTTGAGCGAGAAATAAACTTAACATGCGTAAAAATGTGCCAGTTATACATCTGGGCGCGCCTCGAGTGAGTCACTAAGGCTTCCTCTCTGGATTTTGCACCAAGGGTGTGCCGAGGGTGCGCCCTAAGTGGGAACGCAAAATTTCTTGGGCATACCTAGAGCAAGGATACCTGAGAACTAAGGAACCCTATTGGAATTTTGCACCAAGGGTGGGCCATGAGGGGGGCAACACAAAATCTCTTCGGTATGCCTAGACTGAGGCTACTTTGGAAGATACACTAGGGACTGGATTGAACACGAGATAGGTACGGATATTGGGAGCATTGCTTCAGTGACCTTTGGATGAGGAATTGTTGCAGATCTTCAGAACAATAAAAATACTTTGCCAACCAATAACCCGACACTATCACGGAATATGCCAACCTAAAAAATGCCTAGTAAAATGGAATTCAAATGGGATTTTAATTATATGTCGAATCTCTTTCTCCTGTCTTTTTCTCTGTTCACTCTCTTTGTGCGCCGTGGCTTTTTTCGCCAAATGATTTTAAATATTCTAAAATCGCATGGCTATGGATGAACATTCCTTAGGTGTGCATTTGGCATATACTCATTGAATAAACGACATAACAATGTCCCTTTGTCGCACATCTTTTGCAACTTTTTTTGATGAAGCACGGACATACGTTCTTAGGGGCACATTAGACGCTATTCCTCTAGACAAGTAGCATATGTGCCCTATTTTGGCTGACTTTCGACTAACAGTTGGTCAATTTTTGTTTGTGCGACCTTTCTTCTTTTTTGGTTGCTTGGACGACCCTTAGCTGAACCTGGTACTAATATTGCATTACCCTTTTTTGAGTTCTCCTGAGTGTTTGATGTATGAAATTGTGTGTCCTGTAAATTACCTGTAAGTTTGTTTTGGTACTCGCAAGGAAGTGGCCAAAAATTCAACGGGACAATGCCAAAATTTGTTTGAATGTATCTTATTTTGTCAAACAACCTCTTATCCTGGAGCCTTGATCTGTTCGACGATGGTCTAAAGCTTGTTTTATATTCTAACTTGCCACCTCATAAAATTCAATAATAACTCCTTGGGAGGAATGATATTTTCTTTTTTTTTTTTTATTTGGGGGGTGGGGGGATTTGTCTATTCTTGTGATCTGGTCTTTACGATAATTGTTTTCTTATTTATGTTAGTGTAGTAATGCTTCTCACAAAACAAACAGTATTGTTTTTAATTTAGCTCTAACATTAATCTTAGATTTTTTTCCCCCCCTGGAAGAGTTCATTTCAACGGCACATTGGGTTAATATTCCCTTGGAAATTGGAAGACATACTCACATCCAAGATATATTATGCTGTTGGTTAGAAAATAAATAATTGTTCGTTGTTTTGCAGACATGGTAAATTGCAATGGCTCAGCTCAAGCACTGTGTCAACGCCGAACTCTTTATGATCACCGTCCTTTAAAATTGAATGATGATGACTACCAAAGAGTGTGTCGGATCCCAAAGAAGAAGGTTTAATTGAAATATTTTCTGATGACTTTATACTAATAGGCTTCTTCATTTTTTCATTCACATTCTTTATGGTCCTTGACGGACTTGGTTGCTTCTTTCACCAGGGGGCAAATTTCAGGGATCTACCTGGTGTGGTGGTTGGAGCAAATAACAAAGTGGAATGGGACCCATCAATGGATAGGGTGCTCCTCCCTTCAGGGAAACCATTGGTAAACCGATTGCCATATGACTTCATTTTTATTTATTGCTCCCATGATCGCAGAATGCAATTCCGGCGACGGTTTTAATCTTTTTTCGTGCAGGTTCCTGATTATGCAATGACATTTGTCCGAGGGACATCACCAAAGTATACTTAAGTGATTTTTCACCCTGTTATTTTTTGCACTTAAAATGCATCTCCTTATACTAATTAGAACAACCATTGCAGGCCATTTGGTCGATTATGGTTTGATGAGATTGTTTCAACTGTGGTTACCCGGGCAGAACCCCATAACCAGGTTTCGATTAGAATTATACCCAATTAATGATTCTTCCACATCTTGCGTAAATTCATTATTCTGTGATGTTTAATTCTGGATTGGTTGTTTTTGTAGATCATCATACATCCGATGCAGGATCGTGTACTCACAATTCGTGAAAATGCAAGATTACAAGGGTTTCCCGACTGCTACAGGCTTTATGGGCCCGTTAAGGAGAGGTAAGATTTCAGAACTATTTGCTGTGGAAAAAAGATTACGGGAAGCACCGCTTCATGTTAAATGATGCTGCCTTTTATCCAACCTATAAAAATTTGGATGGGAAGTCGTAGATATTCGAGACGTCAATATTCCATCTAATCATTCATCTTGTCGTTTCATTTAAAAATATAAATAAATTAAATACTATATTAATATAGATATTTAAAAAATGATCTGTTGTGATGTTATTCAAGTAAAAAAATATTCAAGAGACAGTATTTAGACTATATTGTGTAAGATGATTTTTTTATCCATACTAGTTGTTTGAAGGGATGCTACATCACAATATTTATCTAAATGGTTGTATAAAAGTGGTTCTTTAATATTATTCAAATAGAAAAAATATTTTAGCGGCACTGATCAAATGTCTTCTGGTGTCATGTAGTGTCTTGTTTATTTATCTATATCAACTATGTCATACAAAAGTAGATAGATTACTATAACAAAGCATTAGAATGGGTGTCTCAGTGGTGAATGAAGGGTGACCCAAACCCATTACTTATTTAAGTTTGGCCCGAATGTTCTCTACTCTCAGTTTGTTTCAGCAACACAACAAAAATTAGGCCGATCCTTTTGTCAGGTTGAGACAGGCAGATCTCCATTCCACCAAGTCTAGGTGTAGACCTTGTTAATTTCTTTTGCACAGCATGGTTTTTATTTTTGTCAAGATTTTCAGATAATAATTAATAAAATCGTACAAGACAATGATTTGACTAACCACCAATTTCGAAAGATTCTACCAGGAATTACCCGGAATTAGTGAAAAAAGTTCGCCAGGTATATCAAGGTAGGAATGGAAAATTTGTCAAAGTTCTTCAACGATTCTATGGGCATCACGACCACCACAATAAGTAGAGCAGCACTACCATCTGTTCAACTTTATTACAACTTCTCGAAAAGTGCAAAATGACACATATTGTGTTCATTTAACATAAAAAACAATAAAAAAATCACCTCATAAAATCGTATTTAATTGGGTCAAAAGACGAAATGAATAATACAAAAATTCAGATACTTTTTTTTGACTTGTTCAAGTGCATGTTGCAAAATCATCTTTAAAGTGATGTTGAGCAATCCCGCTTATTTGTCACATATATGTTTTTCAACCATGACCCGAGAAGCTATGTTATCGAAAATAAAGCAAATTATAGAGTCACTTATATTTTTTCAAATGATCATGTACAATACACAAAATTAGATTGGAATGAATGATTTAGGCAATTTGCTCATTTTTTATCACTTGAACACTCTTGATTTGAGGGATATGTTGTCGGTAACTAAATAAGTAAAATTTTGATTACACATTATTCATATTGTCACATCCACATTACAAAATCTTTCAAGAAGTGAGGTGAAATATTTCGCCCGTATTTCATCCAGTGGTCAATTTGTTGGGACCCAAGTACCATGACATTCACAAACACATTTGATTTTGCCACAACGTTGGTAAATTAAGGCTGATATCATTTGAGATGAAAATTTAAAAGGACAACTGGTAAAATGTTTAAAATAATAAATAGAATAATATATCTAAATATGATGAACGTTAAAATAAGAATTAGAGTTCAATTATATATTAGAAATCTCATCTTTTTCCTCAATTCATTTTCTCTCTCCTTGGCTATAGAAGTTTAATGTTGTGTAATAAATGACTTAAATTAGAAACAAGGTTGTTATGCCTTGCGTAGACTGCTTAAGCAGCCGGCTTGTTATTGACAAGCGGATAGCTATTGGAAATGCACTCAAAATTGGCACTTAAGCTGATGGTTTTGTAGTTTGCAAGGAGGCTGCACTGACTATCTTTGTTCGAGTGAATGCTGCGCCACGGAGCCCCATCTTTCAGAAATTAGAAAAATAATGTTGATTAAAAACGTATATACGACTCACAATAGAGTCTCCCATTCCAACATACTTATGACTTAAAAAGGATTGTACCGTCAATCAAAAGCGTTCAATGTGGTTCAAAAAAGGGAGGACTGTTCAATATGTGCAAAACACACCCAGAGTTCTTTGATTTCTTTTGCTTTTAATGGTATTAGCAATCTGTCTCCTTGTGGTGGTAAGAGAGGTTGATTGCTCCGAATGGCAGTATTAATGTGCACGATCAAGTTCTGACAACCATGTTTGCAGGTATATACAAGTCGGAAATGCGGTGGCAGTACCCGTAGCCATGGTGTTAGGGTATACATTAGCTAAGGCCGCTAAAGGACTCTCTGGTAATGATCCCCTGACGACCGTCCCCAAGAAATTCCCGAATGCTCTGGCACGTACCGGGCAAGGTGACGACAACAGGTGAATTTACCGTCTGGGGTAAAAAAAAACAAATTTCTTTCGTACCATTGGTCATTCTTCACTATTAGATGATGCACTGGGGCAAGTTCAACTCATTCATTCCAATGGTCATAATATATATAGCATATTGGAGGAAAGCTGCTTGCCCACTGCTAATTATTCAGTTTTATGGGTTGCCCCCTTATTCATGTATCATTCCGTAGTACACAGGGAAACTTGTTTTAGAGACCCCATTTGTTATAATTTTGATGGTGAGTCTTTTATTTAGATGATTTAAACGGCTAAATTTGTAAAATCTGTTGACATATTTAGATGATTCAATGTAAAATCAGTCATGCAGATTTGCACCACGTCCGTATATTGTGAAGGTTTTCTTCTCCCCATTCATGCATTATTTTGAGGTTTCTGTGTTGATATGCTTTGATTAGTCGGTACATTTAGTAGTTCATTGAGTTTTGGAGGTTGGGGGACATGACGTCCTGCGTCCCCACCATTAAATTTTAATTGTTGAGATTTAAAATTAATGTATTTATTAAATTTAAATTGTTATATGAATTAGCGAGTTTAGAAAATCCTTC
>JAODPA010135460.1:0-23392 GCA_025585075.1 Nepenthes mirabilis
TCAATCTGCAACGCATTGGGAAATCTTATTCTTTTTTCTTGGATTAATGCTCGTTAGACTATCATCTGATGCTCAATGGATCTGAAGACTAGAACATTTCTGTTTTCGTCTCTGGCAGGTACTGCAACTGTGAGATGCCATACAATCCTGATGACCTTATGGTTCAGTGCGAAGGATGCAGCGATTGGTGAGTTACACGCCTCATCACTTATCATCAAAAGTGGCACGGCTTTTTGTATGCCTTTTTGATGTGTGTATGTTGGTACTATAGTGATACACTCACCACAGTTTGATATCAGTGCAGGTGGTAGAAATCAAATCGGAGAGGGGAGTTCTGACGAGGGCAATCTAGCGAACTGGCCGCGGTGTAAGAATTGAGCGAGGTAGGGTAAAGGAACGGGGTGAGGAAGAGGAGCCGAGGTAGGGGAGAGAGACCGAGATAGGGAAAAGGGACGAGGTAGAGAAAACAGAGAGGTGGTGAGACATAATCACTAGTTAAAAGCCACAACCATCTGAATGCTGATACTGTCCCGCACCACAAAGGTTTTCGCAAGTTGGTGCCTGTTTGATGAAAACCTCTTATTACTTGTCAGCAATAAGAATAATCTGTTGTCCATAGTCCAACTTTTAACATAAGTTATTCAAAACTGTAGCAAGAAAATCTGCAACCTAATTTTCAAGGAAAGCTTCATGATGTTTCCTATAATTCCAAGGTGCTATGTTGGATATTATACTCATTCAAATGCTTCTGTCTTTTAGCCTATACATCTGAATCCAATCAACCCATATCGATACATTGTTATGGTTCTCAAGCAGTTAGAAATGGGGTGATTACTATTGTTGATCTACTTAAAAAAATCTTGGATATTACAACAAGACTTTTAGATGAAATATTCTTCACTATAGAAGTTTGAGTATAAAAGTATAGAGTATATTTCTAACAGTCATCCGCAAGCTTACTACTGGAGCTCTCAAGACTAGCCACTTTTTTCATTACACCACGATTTGGGTTCACCTTAGCTTGTATTCTTTGAGCTTCTTTAAAGCTTGTTCCAAATGAAATGATATCGTCCTTTAATAAAGGAATGTATCTTTTTTTAACTAACAGTTAGGATTATTCTTTCATCATCCATTATGGATGGTTAGGGTTTATGCTCTTGAATATTTTTAACAAATATTTCCCTTAAGAATATTCTAGAATCTCTTTCATCATCTCCACTGGAAAACATTCTAAAGTAAATATCTTCTATATTTTCTATAATTATTGAGGTTATCTTAAAATTCTCTTGAATCATATAGACAATTTCCTACCCAAAATTACAACTAAATTATGCAAGGGTATCCTGTACCTACGTGGCACATTTGAGTGGCACATGATCTCTATACGTCTTGGCCATTCGTGTCATTATGTCAATAATCAGTCCACAACAAAGCTTTCTCACTGTTACATTGTTATGCATATGACTATGGCCTAATTTCAAGGAAAGCTTCATGATGTTTCCTATAATTCCAAGGTGCTATGTTGGATATTATACTCATTCAAATACTTCTGTCTTTTAGCCTATACATCTGAATCCAATCAACCCATATCGATACATTGTTATGGTTCTCAAGCAGTTAGAAATGGGGTGATTACTATTATTGATCTACTTATTTCTATATTGCCATTCTTTGGGGACTTACTGCATATTTTTTTGGCTAGGCCTCATTCTGTTTTCATATCTGGATCACACCACTTTCATGTCCATTGCCTAGGTTTTTTTTTTTTTTTCTTTCTTTGGGGGTGGAGATGGAGGTTATTTTGCCTAGATGTCACTAAAACCCCAAATGCCTGAGGTTGAAGAGAAAACGTTGGGATGATTTTCTTTGTATCTTTGGCATAGTAGTCTTCTTGGTCTAGAGTTTCTGTTAGATGCCTGATGATTGATGTCTAACTGCACTTGACTTGTTGATGGAACCTATGTCAGCTTTTTGATTTCCACGTTGATGGACCCTGTGTTAGTTTTCTGTTTGTGTATTTCTATGGGTTTTTTTTTTTCTTCTATGGGGGAATTGGTAATAAGCTCAAGCATTATCTTTTTTGATTTTTTTGTTAGTTAAACTAATTTTCTTAAGTAATTTCTGATTGATAAGATAGTATATTTATGTATTATAATTTTCTAGAATAATATGATGACATGTTTCCCTTGCCGAAGTGCTAATCTGTAGAAAAAAACATGCTTAGTACTCAAACATCTAGTAAGGTGGCCTTTTTGATGTCCAAAAACCAGTCTGTTACTTATATTCTGCATATGCCTTTCTGACTTGCAATGACCAGTCTATTTTTACTAATCATCTGTCCATAATCTATTTTTTGATGTATTTTCTGAATGTTTAGTGATGATTTAATATGGTACGGTATCATGTTTAGCTTGTATGTGTGACTGTGCATTAATATATAGATGTTTATCCTTGCTCTGAGATGACACTTCTGTATTGCATTTCTTAAAGGATTTCATCGTACATGATGTTCGTAGAAGTCTCTCGGAGGCAGTTTCATCTTTTGAAGGTAATCTGGAGAATGAAAGTGATATGCTAAGGCTAATTGAAGTGCAGTTTGGGGCGCTTAGAGAAGCCTTCCGTCTGCCCATGAGTTCATCGGATGATGTTCGCCATAAAGTTGCTGTCAAGTTGCTTAATCTTTATCGTACTGGGAGGCTTGGTCATTATACTTTAGATCCTTTGCCTGGTAATATCTCAACTTAGAAAGTCTAATTAAACCCCCGATCGGATGACACAGTACTTTTTCAAATAGAATAGTTTTTTAGTTTCCAAATTTGGTGCTGTTGAATTTCGAGGTGGGCCCGATTCCCATTCAATGTTTAGTCCGATTTGGGTGAAAGCGTCAGATGTATTCTGGCGTTACCCATATCCCACATAATTTTATACTTAAAAAGATGCATCAAAAGGAGTTTAATCTGTATTGTACTGGGAAGCTTTACGATTATACTTTAGACCCTTTGTCTGGTAATATCTCAACTAACAAGTCTGTTTCCCACCCTCTTTTCAGAATTCGGTGCTGTTGAAGAGTTTTGAGGTAGGCCGAATTTTCGTTTGAAGTATTGTCTGTTATGTGAAAAGCATAGGACACATTTGGTCGTTAGTTTTATCTGTTATAATTTTGTACTTAAAAATGCGTATAAAATGAGCTTAATCTGTATAGTACTTGGAGGATTGGTCATTATCCCTTAGACCCTTTACTGATAATACCTCAAACTTACAAGTCTGTTTAACCACAGATGATCCATGCTTTGGAGGTTCTTGCACAGCACAGATGATTAGATCCCTCCCTTCCAACCTAGCTTCTCCTGTTTAAATTCTTAGCTTCCTCTCTCTGTACCTCTTGTTTAAATTTTTTGAGTTCTTTGAAAGATAAAAGGTTAGTGCTTCGTCCTCTATGTTATCTACATTCCATGGCTGCTTTGTGTGTGTTTTTGTTTGTTTGTTCTTTGATCGGGTTTAATTTGGATCTCAAATAATGGTTTCGTTGTAAAATTTAGAATCTGGCATCTTTATTATCTTGCTTACGTAGAATGTGGATTATGGTTGTAGTAATTCGAAATGCGACCAAGTTTGAACAAAATATAGTATTTTGTTTACCAAGGATACTAATAAATCTTCATTGTTGTTATGTAGGTACACACCAACTCTTTGGTGATTATAACCCATTGTATTCTGATCCGGCCGTTGCCAAAATTGCTGGGTATGATACACACACATCAACGCATTACCTATAATTGATTCATTAATATTAACTTTTTTCTTGTTTACATTCTAGGACGGATAAGAGTTGGATAAATTATAAGACTGTTAGTGACAGACAAAAGCCAAATTATAGAAAAGGAGTTATCGAATTTCTTGATTTTGCATTTTCAAAAGTTGAAAATGGGGATAAGATACGTTGTCCATGCAAATACAAGTGGAGGTTAGAGTTATTTGAAATATTATTTCCCATATTTGTTTAGTTTATTCCCAAACATGATTAGATTATATTGAGATATCTCGGATTACATATTAGAGTTATTTAAAAAATTACTCATTGCCTATAACAGCTGAACATTTAAAAAAATAAAAGGCCAGATCCGATGGTCTCAATATTCAAAGGAGGCATACATGCAAATACAAGTTCAGGTTGTAAACTTTAAATTTTGAGTGCTATATTTTTTTTTTTTATCTGATTGAGTGATTAATGTGTGAATCACAATGTTACTTGGTACCTTTGAGTTGTGTGAATTATTTTGATCTGATAATATTTTGGGAAAAATATCAGGGTCTTGGCAGCCTCGACTTCCGTCTAGGACTAACATTGTGAGGCTGAGTAGCGAGAATCAGAGTGTTAATCAAAGTATTGGTATGAAGAAGCCATATTCGAGTTCTCAACAAAAATCATAATGAGCACTCAGCCATGAGATCGTTCATGTTACTCTCGGCCTCAGTGAACTCCATTTCATCCATTCCTTCGCCTGTGTACCATAGCAAGAAAGCTTTCCTTCTGAACATGGCAGTGAACTACTCGAATTTCCAATGGAGGTGGATGCCATCTTCATGAACAGATCTGTTCCGTGTGTGTATGGTGTGTGTTTGTGGGTGACTGTGTGTGTAGTGTATGCAGTGGGTGATGACAGTGAGTGTACTGTGTGCGGGTGTGTGCCCAGATGGGTGAGCAGGGTGAGTNAGATATATATTTATATATATAGCCAAAAAATAAAATAAAATAAACTTGAACAAATGACTAATATGAGTGTTAACACCCTAATATAATTTCAAACTAATTAAGCCTCGTAATAGCCTCTCTACATAGAAACAAAGAGGAGGTTTGCCTCACTTTTGATATTGGCCTTTTTCTTCTCAAATTCTTTAACAATAGCGGTAAAGATGGTCATTGGTTACTAGCAAGAGAAGAGGACAACAAGGGCTGGAGGGGAAAGCTCTCTCGAGCTCCCATTACAATCCCACAAGTGCCGAACTCGGCCGAGGAATCTCCCCTCTCAAGTTCTTGGACCTCATTACTTCCCAAAAAAACATCACTAATTTTTCCATTTCCGTTTCCTTCCAATCTAACGTTCTACAAACTGCATTCTTTTTTTCTTTTTTAAATCTTTTGATTAAGAGTAGCAACATCCCCAAATCGAATTAATTTGCTGCCTTTCTCGGTCTTCCAATTGATTGGAAAATATATTACGATATTTCCTTGTCTTGGGTTTTTTTCCCTGTCTAAGACAAAAGGGTGCGACTTTATTTCGTTTCAATATTGCTGTATTCTTTCTAAATTTCATCTGGTTATAACGAAGTTGAGGAGGAATGTGAGTGAAAATTATGATAAAGAGGAAAAGTTTGCGATCGATGGCTGTTATGCTAGTGGGAAATGGAATGGCTCGCCTATTGCACGATGATCAGGTTCCTAGTTTCGCCAAAATTTCTATACTTGCTAACGGTAAGAGTTCTCGAATCAGTGGGAACATTGGTCTCAATTTGAGGGGCTGCATGCATAGTCAAGAGAAGCTTCATTGTAATTTGAAGAGGAGCGAGAATTGCTTCCTCAATGTTGACGACGGGTTTCAAAACACACGAGTGTTTGAGGTGTCTCAACAGCCTCTTCTGGAACTTAGGCGGCTTCAGCAGGAGAACAGGAGAGGTGGGGGTCTTGCAGATGGGCGAAGCTCTTCTCAGAGTCAGAGGGGAAGGTCGATAGGACTCCCTAATAACGAATCATTGCCTGATAAGATTTCTGTTGCTGTTGATGTAGATGAGGGTAATATGTTTATCTGTTTTGCTTCCTCCTTCGGTTTTCCTCGTCTTGTTCAGGTCGTCTTTGTAGGCTTTCCTGGGTTTTCAGTAGTTCTGCTACACATTTGGAGATTCGCTGCCTGGTGATAAAAACAGAATGACATTTGCTTATTAATTAGTTTAGGTGATTTATGAAATGGTCAATGCTTAATCAGATCTAAACAATTTTTTCATAACGTGATTGTACTAGTCCTAATAACCAAGCGCCCTTTGTTTTGAAAAAGAAGGGCACATTACGAGCCAATAATAAGGGGTTTTTGGTATTGTTTTGAATATGAAGGCTTGCGTTGATGATCCTCACGTTTTACTTATTCGGACATGTTGTTCACACCGAATGGGATCCCTGTGATCATGTATGTTTACCTCAGTGAAATCATAATGTATGATATTCGAAAAGAGTTAAGGCTGTTTGATTTCAGTTGTGAGTTTTGGTGCTTGACTAGCGGTAACGTGGTTGGGTTATATGGAATGATTATGGCCAGGCCAGAACCTGTGGGTGTTGAATTCTTGCTCTTCAACTGTCAAGAATTCCTAAATGTTACTTCTTGTCTCATTTGCAGTTCTTGGCAACTTTGTTACTGCTCTGAACAGATTTATAGCTGATCGTTATTCTTTAAATCATTCTGTTTCCGAGTATCATGTCTATGAGTTTTTTAAGGTATGTTCTATTGCTTTGATGAGTTATCTGTCATTCCGTTTGCCAAGGTGCTCAATTGGTTGTTGTTTCTCGACATCTGACGTTGTATATTTTCTCTCTTTCAGTATCAATATGGATGTGTCCGCATGGATTTTTGGTTTGTCTTGTGGTTTTGGAGTGAATGCAATAAGCTTTTAGAAACGTGTCAACATAACCTCAAGGGTACATGCTTACTTTGGAATGAAAATTTGGCCTGAATATGTGATAAATACCTATCAGCTTACTTTTGAGTGGTAGTTGACTTTAGCCTTTTAGGTCCTAAGGCGTTCTGGAATGTCAGTTGAGGTGGTGCACCCACCATGCCTGTAACTAAGGTGCCACTTATGCTTCAGAAGATTTATGTCCTCATGCTTTGTGCTGGTTCTTCTGTTCCTTGGTTATTTTCTTTCATTGTCAGATAGAAAGGTGTTTTGCATCATGATATGCATCAAGGTTTTTAATCCTTTCAGACTTAATTTTTGGAGTATAGTTTTGTTGCAAACTAATCTGATACAGTTAGTATAAATTTGATTATGCTTGTGAGTTAACCTTGTCCCCGACTGTGCTAATGCTTCTTCAGCTTTTTTATCACTGCTTTTCCTATTCATCATGAATCAACAATCACTTATCATTTAAAGTCTGATATTCCCTTTTATTTTCATTACAGATATGGAATTGCTCTCGTGGTGAAGGTACTACTAGAATTTCTTGCTTTTGTTTTTCTTTGGTTCTGTCATGTTTTTTAGTTTTCTTTTTTCAGGCATACGATAAATGCTTTCATGTTCAAAACCACGTTGACTTTTTCAACATCATAACTTTTTTAAGAACTCCCTTTTTGTGTAGAAGTTACCTTGTTTTTGTCTCTTCACCATAATCAGTCAGAATTGTTGCTCAGTACTTTTTACTTTCCCTCTCATTTGTTCATTAGAGTTTTCATGAAAGTGCTCTTCTATGGATATTTTATCTAGAGCAAAATGCTTAGCCATTGGGGCAAAAACTGTATCATGTTTTTCCAATTTGAATGTAATGCAAAGTATCCTATAGCGAGTTGTACTCTATGGTAAGATAGGATTAGGAAACAGGTCCAAAATGGTCAATTAATTGAACTGCACAATAATGCTTGTTAATGCACGCAATAAGGAAGGAATAGCCTAGACATGTAGTGTCATCAAAGTAAATCCAGAAAATTGATGAATGCTGGAAATATTTTGACAGAGTAATTTGTGAAAGAATGAAATTAAGCGTTTGTCAGGTAGCAATTCATTGAGAGAGGATGAAGGCAACACTGTTGCTTACCTGTATGGTATAATTTGAGTTGAAGCGAAGAAATAAATTCATAAGAATAATCCTGCTTCTTTTTTGGCTTCTCCTTGACAGGTAATGACAATGATGGATTTGAAATTTGTCCATTCTGTCCATTATTAAATACATTCCTTTCCCTTTTCTTCTCTTTTTTCCGGATCGCTTTGTTCTCTGAATCTAGCAATTCTATCTTCTTCCTCTTGGGATGGAGATAGGGAATAGTAGTAGGAAACTTTGAAGGGAACTCTGCTGCAGGTCCTCCCCTTTACCTTGGCCCTTCTTTTATTTTCTGCTTCCTCAACATTATTCCTTTAACAGCAAAATTTACTAAAAATCAGTTTTCTGAATGAGAAGAACGAAAATTGGAACACGATCTTTGACGAAAATAGCTTCTTCTGTTTTACTGAAAATTCTCATCAGTTAAAAGATGATGCATCCTTTTGTGTATAACAAGATCTAACTAAATATTGCATCCATTGATTAAAGCTAGATATTTCTAATTTAAGCCATATACTAGTATAAAAAAATTAATTTGCAGAGACAAAACAAACTCAAGCATGATTGTTTTTTCTTTCACGGATTAACATCAGATTCTGCTGTATGGTTCTGTATCAGAAATACAGCAAGGGAACTTAACAAGCCAGGTGAAGTGGATCAATCCTTGTGTCAAAATATTATCCAATCATTTTGCAGTATATGTTGCACATGGATCATTGGCTTGATTCTGCTTGAACAATACTGATTATAACAGAATACCTATTTACAGAAGTATAACATAGAGAGAGACAGCTGAAGTCAATTTCCAGTTGATGTAAACAGAAGTTGCCATTCTGTTATGTGCATAACAGAATGCTGCTGTGGTTTGTAGATCAGGTGAACATTAGATAGAATAAGTTTCAATCGGGGAGCGGTAACACATATTTCAATAGGGTTATTTGGAATGACATGAATTACCTGCACATTGAATTTTTGAGTTTCACACCATGGATCAACTGTAGTCAGTGTGGTATAACATGTTATGATTGCGATAATATTATTTTCATTTGCTTAACAGTTTAGCAATCTCAATGGATGTTGCAATGGTCTCTCTCTCTCTCTCTCTCTCTGTGGTGGTAAGTGCAATGGTTTATCTCACAATCTACTGGTGATATTGTCCAACAAGGGGAACATTGGTGGGATGGTTTTGCATAAGTGGCAAAATTTCAGGAATGATTAAAGGAGATCATCAGTTAGGGTATGGATGATTCTGACTCCTTTCATTTTTGTTAGTTGGGAAGAGGTTGCTAAAGCCAAAGTGGAGGGAGGTATTAGCATTGGCCCTCTTGTGCTGATATATGTGACCCTCTTAGCAGAATGACTGAATTTGCTGCTGTTGCAATATTCTCCGTGACATTTGAGGGAATTTCTTTTGTGAGAATATTTCCACTCTGGTGAATTATTCTTCCTTTCTACATATTTATAGTTTTCTGTTGTAGTTTCCTGCTGTCTTCTTGTAGTTCCTTTCATAACTGCATATTAACTACTTGTTTCTATGGTTTGAGGAGCCATGTGATTTTTGTTAGCTAATTTTGATCCTTAATTCCCAAATATCCTTGTGGGTATGCTTGCAATTATACCTTTTATTTTTACACATGATGAGAAGATAGGATATGATCGTTCAGATAGGACATTGAAGAAAGTGGGAAAATGTAGGGTGCCAATGCTTTTGAAGTATAGAATGGACAAATCGGGATAGCAAACTAAATGTGCTCAAAACTGATGGAGTCTGGGGTAAGTTATATTAGTGGCACTAAGGGTTTCCTTTAGTTCACACATGCGAGTTCGTTTTTGGTTTATAAGTGCTACAAAGGCCCTGGTACAATTTTACTGACTGCTCAATTTGGATTTGCATGGAACAAGGAGACAAAAGTGGAGGATGTAGCTAGTGTGTTGGGAAGCCCTTGGTTTGGAATGTTGAGATTAGAAGTTTTTCAATGTAGAGGAAATCATTGTGCAGCCTTTTATTGATGTTTTGTGACCTTTGATGATTGGGTTTTTACATTCCTTGGATGCATAATATGAGATGGATTGAGCAAAAATTAGGTTGCCCCTTTTGCCAAAATCATAGAGCTACTATGGGGGCTCTTAAGGGCGAGCATTGAGGCTTGTGTCTGTTCATGGGATATTTGCAGTTGAAAGCACCTTCAAATCGTCTTTACTGGGGCTGTAGGTTGCAGAAGGTTCCAATTATGGGTTTTGAAACCGAGGAGGATTTCATTTCCTAATGGATCCGACTTGTGCAAAGGGAAGAGGAATCAGATTTGTTAATTTATCAAAGATCTGCTTCCAGTGGAATGAGGAATTAGTTTTGTGGGGTGGGTGGTCACTATATGCTTATTTTGGGTAAGTAAAGGTTGCATAGAATAGGAATATATAGAAGCATGTCTTCTCTCTATGGTTTAAGGCATACCTTGAGATCATGGGAGGGAGCTGAACCAGCTGGAACATACTCTAAGAAAATCATTACAACAAGACTGCAGGACTTACTACAAATGCTGAATCAGCGATTGTGAATTCAATAAAGGACATTGCAGCAAAATAATCAGAAAGCAGGACGTGATTCAACAGACCTATGTAACCATATGTGTAGGTAGTAAGAATTGTTTATTGTCAGATTGTTAATTGCAAATGTTTGGTGAGAATGCATTAGATGACAAAAGGGTTAACGAAATTGAGCATCTGATAGTGTATAAATGCTGTCTGAAAAAGAATTGTTTATCGTTCGATTCTGTAAATTTGTGATGAGAATGTTTTAGATGACAAGAGGCTTAACTGAATGGAGCATCTGATAGTGTATGAGTACTGTCTGAAACTGAATTGTAGATGTATGTGAAGTAATTGAATGCAGTCAGTGTATCTCTTTTTTCCTGATCTCTATCTCCTTTCTGTTCTCTCTTGCTCTCTTCTCCCCCCCCCTCCGTCTTAATCTTCAGTGAGTGATTACTTCCTTAATCCTCACATTGGTATCAGAGCAGCCTTCCAACAAAACCTTTTCATCAGCCTTCGCACATTCCATGCCAGTGACAATAAGACAAATTGAGGAACAACAGCAATGAAAACAAGGAACAAGATCTTAAATCCATCAAGAAATTGAAGATGGTCTTGCAGCAATTCCTACATGATCAATTGCTTGGCTGCAGATAATGGAAAAGCATTAGAAGTGACCGTCAGCCAACAGCTTACTGAGTTCCTACAAAAAAAATTCAACAGCAACAGTTGCAATCACCGGCAGCAGAAGACCACCATCCTTACAGCATTCAAAGTATTAAACACAATTTTCAACGACTAGAAGCTAGGGGCATCTTGCCTTATTGCAGTAAGACAACTGATCTCACAGATATTTTCTACAAAAACCAATTTCCTTGATTAGATTTTCCATCTTTTCTGATGATAATCATCCAAGAGGCAGGGTCAGAAATGCTACAAATTCTACTCTCTATAATATCCAAGAATTTTGTAATTTAGAAATAGCATATGTGCACCTCCATGGAAAGGCAGAAATCTCGTTTCAAAGTTACTCACTGCAAAATCCCATTGTTAATTGGGAAAATTCAACTAGTCCATGGGGTTGAGGAATACCAAGAACAATTTGAAGAACTCAAACCCTTACACTCAATTTAAATCCCACTCTTAATTTCAATTCCAGTTTCATGAGTGGTCTTAAACCACATTTAAGATCCATGATCAAGATTTTGAAACCATCAACACTCACTCAAGCTTTTGAGTGAAGATTGGATAACAAGTGCCTTAACTGAATGGAGCATCCGATAGTGTATAACTACTATCTGAAACTCGACTGTTTATGTATGGGAAGTAATTGAATGCAATCAGTCTATCTCTTTCTTTTTGATCTCCTTCTGATCTCATTTCTCTCTGTGTGTGCGCGTGAGCATTTCTCTCTCTTCCCTTTATCTTAATCATCAGTGCGTGATTATGTCTTAAATTTTTTGAGGGAATAATAATATAAAAGATAACAAGATACAAAATATATCAAAGGCCAAGCCTTTTACTTGGCCGGAGCATTAATCCAGTACAGAAATTGAAGCTCTTAGCAAAGAATCTGCATGAATCATCTTCTGGGACACCCTGGAAAAGGGGAAGAAGGTAGAAATTCCTCATGCCTCCATACAGCATGCCACTCTAGCTGACCCCATCTTCTAATGTATTGTAGCATTAAAACTCAGTTCAATCTGCTCTTTCTCATTCTGTCTAGAAATAGATCCAACAGCTCTGAGCTCACCATACAGCTGTAGGCAAAACCTATCACAGCAGCTACAGCAGGCCGGTAATCAAGGATCCCAAGTTAAGTTAGTGTCAAATTCCTTCTAACACTGCAAGGAGCACATCAAAACAACACCACCCCTACAAAGATTGGTTATCAGCAGCCTAAATTCATTCCTCCAGCAAGTCATCTTAATGAACATGGGAAGAAGGGATCCAGACCACCAAAACACAACCATTCCTAATGGTCATCATCCCACGTATCTCACATCAGTAGCAATCTTCCTTAGTTTTGCATTAGCAATCACACACTGATCTCAAATGAATTCCTTGTTTCATTATTGCATTCTTCCAGCTACTCATCCGAAAGACAATCCCTTCTTCAGCTGGTAGTGATCTCCTGAAGCTTGACTCAGCTCCAACACAGAATCTTGCACCAAAAGCTTCTCGCACCCGGAGTGGACATGTTTTCACATCTCACTAATCCAGAAGGTACTGATTTAAGCATTGGCACAAAGTACCCTTCATGTCTCAGCACTTCATCTCCCTGCACTGCACGAATCTGCAGCAATTATCATTAACTGAGCATTAGTACAGCACAACCATGCACACAAATTCCGACAGCAATGGTGCAGCAATGCTGCACACAAAATAATCACAGGAGGCATTACGCAAGATCCATGAAACAGTCAATGTGGGGAAACAACAGGCGCATACAGATCAACATTTTTGTCGTACTCAGATATTAAAAAAAAAAAAAGGCTGTGTGAAGCTGGTAGTCAAGAATGGGATCCTTGATTATACATTCTCAAATTGGTGGCCCCATTTTCTAAATAGGGCAAGGGATTGGGGGGACCAGTCGGATAGGCTTCCCTTCCACCAAGCCGCTGCCCAAAAGATCCCTCTACTCCATTCTCTGATATCGGCCATTGGGTCCCATCTTGGCTGCCAACCTTCTTCCGGACTTGATTAGTGAATGAACACCTAAAGACAAGATGCAGGCGACTTTCTATATAAGATCCATAGAGGGCATGTATTGGATTGCAATGAACAAAGGTCTGAATTCTATCTAATGTATTGAGTCTCCCTCAAACAGGGATCCTTTTGGTGTGCTGAACAAGATTGGCCTATGGACTCCATCCTTTTTTGGTTGGAAGATGTGCACGGCTGATTTAACTATAAAGACACCATCCGAAGAAGTGCTCCAAATTGAAGGGAACATTTCATTCCAAATTACAATAAAGTTCCGACCCCTTAATAAATTTTCGGAAACAGTAAAAATATAAATATTCAATACACGTAAAGAATATTTAAATCTAGATGATATAATCAATAACAAGTATAAAAAGTAAAGCAAAAAGCAATAGAGACGTATTTTTTGGTGACGAATGAAAAACTCGATAACCGCGACTATCGAGAAAAATCCTCTGGGCTTCAACGACTAGGGAAGATATGCACTATGAAAATCAACTTACAGATCGGGTGGTATAGACGCGCTAACCTAGTCGACTTATTCCCGTATTGTGAATTCCTGCCAAGGAACTCCTGGATTCGCCCGCGACAACGGAATTGGACACCTTCCGGTCTTTAAGTTAATCTTTCCTCACGAATCGCTTGAATTGCCGTATACCACTAGAGCTTATTATCCACGTCATTGACGTCGCCACGAAGGTTAACTGGCAGGAAGAGGTGTAAAGGATAAAGCACGATCTGGAGAGAAAACTTTGTCAATGGAGCACAAATGTTGAAGTGAAGTTTTCTCAAAAGTAGAGCACAAAGATGAGAGAGTTTTCAAGGTAAAAGCTGCTCTAAAGTCATTCCAGAGCTCTAGGTTTAAAGTTATAAGACATGTATATATATGGAGCCTTAAAAAATTAGGTTAAATTATAATCGTTAGAGGAATTCACGCTGTGGTGCTCGAGCGTAACTCGAGCACGCGGCGAGCACTGGCTAGGGTTTCACGGTCACACACGGCGCCGCTCGAGCGCACATTAAGTGGTCCTCAAGCGTTGTAGCACTAGTTTTTGTGTTTGTGCGTTGTCAAGCTATCTTTGGGTGCTGGGTTATTGGATATGGCGCTCGAGCGTGGATCAAGTGTGCCTCGAGCTCGGCTTCTCGGGAATCGGCGCCCAAGTGAGATTCAAGTGTGCCTTGAGCCCTGGCTACTCTATAAGCAGTACTCGAACGCGGGTCGGGCGACGGGCAGCTGTGGTTACCGAGAGAGGTGCGATGATGATCCTCAAACGGAAATTTGATGAAGAGCTTCCAAACACATGAAAATGCACCGACGAACAACCAAACGAACAACACGACATGGTCACGAAGTACGTCAACGCAAAATACGACTAACAATCTCCCCCTTTGGCAATTCCGTGACAAAACCCCATACATAGTAATAAAATAAAAGACAAGATCATCACGGGTTCAGATATTATTGAGATAGAACCCGTGTACACGAAAATTGACTCCGAGGTACAATTGACACATAAAAATTGACTTCTAAGTACAATTGACACAATACATAAAGAAGTACAAAAACTATAAGGAAGCTGCTAAGCTGCTGTGTGCTAGGAGAGAACAGCTACTCCTAAACAACCATAGTTAGTGCAAAAATAGATAATAATAGGAAAATATCAATAGGAGACAAATAGAATATATTAGAGCGCAGGAGAACCAAGGATTAATAGAGCAAATGATGATACTAATCATAAAAGAACTCCCTCTAACGAGGATAACCTCCCTCTTTCTCCCCCTAAAACAAATAACTAAACCTTTCTCTTAGGAAGAGATCTACTCTCTCTTTTTGTCACAAATGACCAAAGGGTAATGGGGTTCATTTTTCTTGATCCATATTTTCTTATCACGTTTTATAGTGTTGTTAAAATTCATCACTTGATCATTTAGAAGGTTGATATAGTGAATGAGATGCTCCATCTCTGAGTTTTGCCGAAAATTATTTTGATTTGATGTTACGGGGCAGGAGGGACGAATATGGCCAATATTGCCACACCTATGACATGTGGGGACGAATTTAGCATTGACGTTAGAATTATACCTTTGCTTTCTAGTAAAACTAAAACCAAAATTTTTCCTACTTTTTAAGCTTGGAAAGTTTTGTTTATTGGCACAATTCTTAGGGGAAGCTCTTGACGATTGGTCAGCATGAGTAGACGATGAGTAGCTTTGTCTAGGGATGGAAGTGGCTTGGACAAATACAGTTTTAGAGTTAATATTGGCTTTCAAGGCATTCTTTAAATAACCAAACCCAATTTTATGTCCTCCGATTTTTCCCAAATTGAATATATGGTCCAATTGGTTGGACCCATTTGAAAACTTTTTCAGATTATTGCGTGTAGCTTCAAGATCATACTCAAAAGTCTTGATTTCTTCGGTACATGATTTAGTCTATTTTTCAAATTCATGCATTTTATTCTCAAGCTTGGTTCTTAGCACAGCATTTGCGTTTTCAGTATCCGATAATTTTAACTTTAGGGACGTATTAGATTTCTGGATCTTTAGACATTCTTAAAATAATTTATTATATGTGTCTTGAAGGTCATAATACTGAATTTCTGACTCATTTTCAGAGTCGCCAGTTTGATCTATACATTCCTCTAAATTTGTCATTTTTACACAGAGAGATCACAAAAGCCATATATTTGGCTTGGCATTCATCAGTACATCTTTTTTCATCTTTTTCTTCGTCATCGCTCAAGGTTGTATTAATTTTCAAGGCTTGACTTCATTAGTGTTTAAGATTTGGGTATTCAGTATGATAATGGTCAAAACCTTGACAATTATGGCATTGAACTCCTAGGGTATTTTTCGATTTGGAGTCTTTAATTTTGTGTTAGTCTTTCTTATCAAATTTATATGATATTTTTAAATTCATATTTGGTTTGTCGGATGAGGTTTTATTTTTCTTTAAGAATTTTTTAAAATTCTTAACAAATAAGGAAAAATCCTAATCGTTACATGACTGCTCATCGGAGTCACAGTTTCTTCCTTTCCTAACCGATTTTAGAATAATCGATTTATTCTTCCTTAACTGGTGAAGTATGTGCTTATAAGTTTGGAGAGATCCTAGAAGTTCTTCAATCTTCATTTTATGAAGATCTTTACTTTCTTCGATTGCTGTGATTTTAGGTTTAAATCGCTAAGAGAGTGATCTAAGAACTTTTCTAACAATTATATTTTCAGGAATTCGTTATCCTAAATTAAACGTGGAGTTTATAATATCATTTAATTATGCATAAAATTCATCGAATGTTTCATTATCCTATATTCGGATTTTTTCAAATCTAGTTATAAGCATTTATAATTTTGAATTTTTTACTAACTTTTGTTCCTTTATGGATAATCTCAAGGATATCCCATACATCTTTAGAAGTCTCACATATAGATATGTGTTTAAACTCTTAGGGAGATACAGCTATAAAAATGGTATGTAGCCCCTTGTTATCCCAATTGCACAAATCAAATTCTTTTGTCCATAATGTTAGAGCTTTTGGTTCATCACCCGTAGTACTTTTGGATAGAGTCCACCCAGTTTAGGCGCCAGCCTATACGCGTTCATCCATCGATTTGAGGAAAGCTCTCATACGAACCTTCCAGTAGGTATAGTTGCTCCCGTCAAAGAAGGGAGGAACGGATAGATATCCACTCGTATACATTTAGATCAGGGGTCGTGGATCGGGATAAGTCTCTGATACCAATTGAAGGGAACTTTTCGTTCCAAATTACAATAAAGTTTTGACCCCTTAATAAATTTTCAAAAGTATTAAAAATATAAATGTTCAATACATGTAAAGAATATTTAAATCTAGATGATATAATCAATAACAAGCATAAAAAGTAAAGCAATAAGTAATAGAGACATTTTTTTGGGTGACGAATGAAAAACTCGATAACCGCGGCTTTCGAGAAAAACCCTCTGGGCTTCAACGATCAAGGAAGATATGCACTATGAAAATCAATTCACATATAGACGCACTAACTTAGTCGACTTACTTCCGTCTTGTGAATTCCTACCAAGGAACTCTTGGATTTGCCTGCGACAACAGAATTGAACACCTTCCGGTCTTCAAGTTAATCTTTCTTCATGAATCGCTTGAATTGTTGTACACCATTGGAGCCCATTATCCACGTTATCGACGTCGTCACGAAAGTTAATCGGCAAGAAGAGGTGTAAAGAATAAAGCACGATGTGGAGAGAATTTTGTAAATGGAGCACAAACGTTGAAGTAAAGTTTTCTCAAAAGTAGAGCACAAAGATGAGAGAGTTTTCAAGGTAAAAGTTGCTTCAAAGTCGTTCCAGAGCTCTAGATTTAAAGTCATAAGACACACACACACACACACACACACACACACACACACANTGAAGTAAAGTTTTCTCAAAAGTAGAGCACAAAGATGAGAGAGTTTTCAAGGTAAAAGTTGCTTCAAAGTCGTTCCAGAGCTCTAGATTTAAAGTCATAAGACACACACACACACACACACACACACACACACACACACACATATATATATATAGAGCCTTAAAAAATTAGGTTAAATTATAACTGTTGGAGGAATTCACGCTGTGGCGCTCGAGCACAGCTCGAGCATGCGGCAAGCACTGGCTAGGGTTCACGGTTATACACAGCACCACTCAAGCGCACATCGAGCGGTCTTCAAGTGCTACAGCACTAGTTTTTGTGCTCAAGTGTGTGTCGAGCTATTTCGGGTTATTGGATACGGCGCTCGAGCGTGGATCAAGCGTGCCTCGAGCTCAGCTTCTCGGGAATCGGTGCTCAAGTGAGATTCAGGTGTGCCTTGAGCTTCGGCTACTCTGTAAGCAGTGCTCGAACGCGGGTCGGGTGACGGGCAGCCGTGGTTATCGGGAGAGGTGCGATAACAATTTTTCATCAGAAATCTATGAAGAGCTTCCAAATATGTGAAAATGCACCGACAAACAAACAAATGAACAACCTGATACGGTCACGGAATATGTTAACACAAAATACGACTAACACAAGTAATCACATTTTACATTTCATTGCATGGAGAGTACTTGCATTTTTGTTCTTGATTGTTTCAATCTCCTTGCACCAGAATGCACGGTCAAGAAGAATCCTTGATAATAGCACTAACTCTAGAATCATGAGGGAGTCCCATAAGCATAGTGGGTTTCTAGTAAAAAAGCTAAGGAGAGTCCCAAGCTTACTATCAGGGGTTTTACTTTCTATTTGTCTCCGGCGCAGCACTTGCCGAGCACACCTGGTGTGATGTAGAGCCTTTTGTCAAGGGTTTTACTTCCTCTCTATATCCAGTGCGGCAAGCACCCCTCGTGTGATGTAGAGCCTTTCTTTGGTGTTTCCTTCCCAACGTGTGAGATGATTAGAGATACAAGTGTCACGACCCGACCAGGTTCCTAATAAGATAACTATTGTGACAAAGCAGAACCAAACATGTCAAATCAATAAATAATCAAATTTCAAATAACAGGTAATTAAATCTCAAAATAATTATCTAGAATAATAATAATAATAACAATAGCGAGATCGAAAATCTATCACAGGAATTCGACGAACAACTGTCCGGACAACATAATCATAACCTGCTCTAAACAGCCGTAAAGGAGGGACAATCCATGTAGATATAGATATACATATACGCGTCCATCAAATATACTAATATTTCTTCCAAAATACATATCCAAGGCCATATCAGGTCGAACCAAATATCCGAGACACAACCCAATACACGGACTGAACAGATCCAACAATAACAAAACATATATAATACTCACCAAAATATGAGATGCTGTAACAGATCTCAATTGGTTCCTGCAAAGTACCCAAGCTCTCCACTCTGAAGGGATAAAATAGAAAATATAAGCCTAAAACTCAATAAGTATCATATATGAATATAAACAAATGTGTCCAATAAATTAGAGGGAGGATTACAAACAGATACAAAAACAGATAACAAATTCAAATTGCTAATATCAAAAATCAAATTGTCAAATCTAAAACAGAATTCAATATCAAAATCTAATAATAGTTTTATACTCAAATTGTATATCAAAGCAGATATCAGATTAGAAAATAGCCCTCTTAGGACATAAATAAATAAATAAATATATATATATATATCGAAAATAAAAGTGATCTAGAGGTCAAATCAGATAGCAGATGTCCAATCAAGTGCCCAATCAGATGTCCAATTAGGCGCCCAATCAAATCGTGATCTGAGATAGAATCCAATAGCCGGATGATTCAATCTTGTGCGCAGATAATAGGAGTCAGATCAGAACGATAAACAGATAATTCAGAGTTCGGATCAAAACGTATAATCAAAATTAATTATACAAGACATACCAAAACTCATATGTGGGCAAAGATTAGTGAATCTCAAAATCAAAGTTCAAATCAAAGTGCAAATACAAATCCATGCGGAAATACAAAGTATGCACTAAATTTGAGTTATGATTATTTAAAGACTAACTTAAGAAAAATGTTACTCATTACCCAATAATTTTAGGCCAAATCAAGTATAGGTAAGGCCAGCATGCTAAGCCATGTATATACTCTATCTTCTATAGGTAAGGTTACTCACTATGTTTTGCCACCTGTAATTTTAGGTGCAATTTTTCAAGTTGTCAGATATATTAGGACGTTTGAATATATTAAATTTTATTTTAAATACCAGACAGAGGGGCGGGTCATTACAATAGTCTTTCCTGTCGGCGGAAAGGAATTTCAGATAACAGATATGTCCCTATCGGGAGCTAACTAGATAATAGATAGTAGTGACCACAATCGCCGACACATGCATGTGAAAATACACGGCCCAATGCAAGTTTCATGTTCATTTTCATATAGATATACTAATATAAAAATATGTAGTATTGAATATTTCTCAAGCTATCGTAAAATAGTAAAACCCTCGAAAATACAAAGGCTGAACCAAAAACCCCCAAGTCGACTGATAAATCATATATGCATGTACATAATAAACAAATTGAGTGTATAAAAATAATATGCATATTAGTAAAATCTCTAAATAGTAGTCAAAATATATCAGACGTTGAATTAGACCAAATATAGGGTTAGAGGATACTTGTTTAAATCTTGGACCAAGCAGATTAGGCAAAACGATGATCTGAAATATCCAAACCGACCTTTTCTCTCTCCTCTTCTCGCGTGCCCTTCTCTCCTCTTTTTCTCTCCTGCCATGTGCTCNAAAGGACTTCCAGGTTTACTAGATATTCACATAATGGGTATATATCATATTATGTATAGTTCTTTTTACTGGAAAAAGAACCTGCGGCTGCGTATTGAGAAGGTGATCAATTGATTAAGTGCTTCCACCACAAAACTGAATTAGCTTTCAGTAGGCTCATCTGACGCAGTCAAGTTAAGAGCAATGGTGCCTCAATTGGTAGTGGATTTTTTATGGAAGGTTGAATTATAGATCAATTGTATTAGCAAATCTTATATGCTTTAGTTTACTTCTTGTTCTATGATTCTATACTGTGTGAATTTGCTGTATCAACGAGTTACGAAAATGTAAAAAATAGAAGAAATAGTAGTCAGCAAGTCTGATTAGGCTATCGACTATATGTCAGGGGCCTTAAAGACATAAGATGTTGGATACTAAGTATAGGTAGTTTCAATTTATGATAACTGAATATTTGAATGGGAAGCCTAAACATTATATCTTCTTTTTTATAGCAAAAAGATGCCATTTTACAGGGGAGTAATTTCTTTTACTCCAGATTTTTTTTTCCGGTAGGATTGGGGCAGCATCCCCTAAATTTTAACATTAGTCTTACTGGCATGAATCACCCCTGAAATATCTGAGCACTACATTATGCATGGTTACATGAGGGAAATATAAAGGTACAACTGATGTTGCTGCATAATTGCCTTCCGCGTAAGTGTCTGCATATCTCCTGGACTTTGCTGACCCATCTTCAGCACTCCTTGATGAAAGTGGCATTGCAGCCTTGCAACCCATTCAGTACTGCCCGGAGTTCTGCTGTCTCCATATGCTCTGTCAAAATCATAAGTTCAGATGCTACTTGGTTTGCTGTCTACAATGGACAAAATGCTAAATTGACTGGTTATAATTGGTAGCCACCTAGAACTGTATTTGTGTGTTGAAACTGCTAATATTTTGAAGATTTACTTCATGAATAACATGTCTTTAAATTCCACACTTAAGCTAAGAGTCTTGTCTTTAAGGAAGCATAGGAAAACTAGCTGAGTTGATTTTGTTACTGTCTTTTCCTTTGGGGGCATGGATACTGGGAAAGTTTTCTTTCAAAGCGGAGCTGCTTTCAGGTATCTTCTCATGACTTCCAGCTATTGGCTGGCTTCATTATACGTCTTCCTGAGCAATGAAGCATTCTTGTTCTCAATCCTATACCATAGTATGCACGTTACCTGACGTCTTAAATCATTATACGTCTTCCTGAGCAATGAAGCGTTCTTGTTCTCAATTCCATACCATAGTATGCACGTTAGCTGACTTCTTAAATCATTGCTGTTTTTGACAGCTGATATTCGTGTTCATGAGTTCTTTAAGACTTCTTATTTTGAGAATGGGATTCACCCTATCCCAGGATCTCAGAGGGCCCTTCAAAAGTTGTCACAGTTTTGCAACTTGTCAGTTGTCACGTACGTCTGCTGAACTCTCTTCTAGCCAACATAAAGTTTATCCCCTTTTTTTGGTATATTTTCCCCCTTTTCTTCACTACAATTAAGGCAATATAATTTTCATTCTGGACAACTGACCACCTGATTTGTTAAGCTTCCTTCATACAGGTCCCGTCAAAATGCAATCAAAGACCAGACAGTTGAGTGGATAAAGAAGCACTATCCAGGAATCTTTCAGGAAATTCACTTTGGCAATCACTTTGCTTTAGATGGAGAGTCAAGATCCAAGTCAGATATCTGCAGGTACTCGTTTTGTTTCAAAACTAATATTCCAACTCAAAACCGCACAGGTACTCATCAAGCTTCAATTCACTTTCATCCTATTCCAACTCGTTTAGTCGTTTTGCTTTAGATGGGGGGAGTTATTAGGTTCATGTTTCATAGTTTTACAATTCTTGATATATATTACTTGTTCTTATCTGAGTACTTTTGTTTTTGCCATTCTCCTTATGGAAAAGAGAACAAAGTTAGTGTAGTCCCGAGTGGTGATGTAAATACGTCAGTTTATGGAGCTTCTGGCTCCATTACGTTGTTTGTGAGTTGGTAAAATAATGGATAGGCAGAAGCAGAATATTGAACTATCGGGTTTGGGTTTGACTGGGTGTGCTTGTGCGTATATGTGGCAGGTCCATGGGAGTGAAGGTTTTGATTGATGACAACCCAAGATATGCTATTGAGTGCGCCGAAGTTGGAATAAGAGTTCTACTTTTTGACTATGAGAACTCTTACCCTTGGTGCAAGACGCTGTCCGTTCATCAGCATCCACTTGTGACTAAAGTTCATAACTGGGAAGAAGTGGAACAGCACCTGGTTTCGTGGATTTTTTCCTAGACATGCCCCCCCTCCCCCAAACTAAAACATCTGTAATTTCTGCTGTATGTAAATGAAAAGAAAAATTATCTTTTTAACTAAATATAATTGTCATGTAAAAATAATGTGGTATTTTATGTTGGGCTTTGGGTCACTTTCTTATGGGTACTGTAATATAAATAAATGGCTCATCTGAGGGACACGTAATATTTGCGTGTGGAACGTTTGCTCGGATGAGTCAAGCAAGGGTCGTGCAAAAGTCGACTGAGTATTGGTCGAAGGCTAACTGGGTGGCACATGATAGGCGTTTGAAGGAAGCACGTGTGCCATTTGCTTAGAGGAGTAGCGCATGAGCGATGCATGTATGATGTTTGTCCGAAAAAATCGTGCTTGATGTGTGTCTTAGGGGCACTCGTACGCTGTTTATCCAGTGAGCCTGTATCCGTTATACACTTAAACGGCGCTCGTGCGCCGACACTATTATAAAGTTGCTCTGATTTGATTTAAGGATATTCGAAATTATTTTGCAACACAATGAAGACCACGCCGAGAGAAAAGAGAGGAAAATGTTCAACATCTGTTTGAGGTTTAATTTAAATTTTATTTTTTGTCAAGGTTGAATACATTGTTCTAATATTATTTTTCTTATGATGTATTATCATTCGATTACTCACATCTCTGGGTGTATTTTTTTCTTATGTTGAGTATTAGATATGTTTAATCGTCATTTACTCAGGAATTTTAAAGGAGGTTATTCTATAACCGGTCATCTTTACAGTGAATTTATTTAAAATTTATTTTGTAATTTTTTTAG
>JAODPA010135460.1:23419-44053 GCA_025585075.1 Nepenthes mirabilis
TTTCTTTCCCAAAAGAAATAAATCTTTTATATTTTATATTTACCTATATTCTTTTTCCTTATTTTCTTTTATTTTGGTTTTTTCTCTACTGTTTGGTGGTGCTGGACCTCTTTTTTCTCATGAGGTTTGTGGCGCTGGGGTTTGTGCCCCGTGATGGGTTGCCGGTTTTGGCTCCATGATGTATTCCATGCTTTTGACCCCGTTGGCTGCCCCTTTCTTTGTTGGCTTAGCTTCCTTCGGGTTTTTTCCCTCCTCTGGAGGTTTGGTTCCAAAAAAAAAAAAAATAATTTGCCTTTTGGTGCCTGTCCATCGGCATTTTTCCTTTCCTTGGACTCTGTTTATCTCTCTTTCGGAGTCCAGAATCAAAAAAAGAAAATCTGTCTGTTCTGTGCTTCAGACCTACTCTCATTATGACGAGGTGCTGTGTGCTGCTGTGTATGGATCCTCTATCCCATTGGTGATTGGAGCTTGTTTTTGATGATTATTAGTTAATAGCTGGGATGGTGCAATTACATGGGAGCGCTGGATTGGTGCTGATTTGGTGCCTGGGCCTGCTGGATCTATGGGTGTTGTTCGCTGTCCCTGAGAGGTGATCCAATGTGCANTCTGTTCTGTGCTTCAGACCTACTCTCATTATGACGAGGTGCTGTGTGCTGCTGTGTATGGATCCTCTATCCCATTGGTGATTGGAGCTTGTTTTTGATGATTATTAGTTAATAGCTGGGATGGTGCAATTGCATGGGAGCGCTGGATTGGTGCTGATTTGGTGCCTGGGCCTGCTGGATCTATGGGTGTTGTTCGCTGTCCCTGAGAGGTGATCCAATGTGCAGGATTGCAGTGGGACTACTGAAGGTTGGATGTTGTCCGTTTTCTGTTACACTTGTCCCTGAGAGAGGTCCAGTGTGCAGGAATGCAGTGGCGGTGGAATGATGCTGCTGATAGTTTTTGCCAGGATGTGGGTTGTTTTGGTTTGGGGATTTGCTTGATGCCTGGATCTGTGTTAAGCTGGGGGGTCTGTATGGAGATGCTTTGATGTTGCTGAATGCTGGTTTGACAATGCTGAGGTGGCTATCGTGGCGTTGCTGTGCCGAGTTATTATCTGGTGCAAGCTGCCGATGCCAAGTGAAGAGAGACTCTAGTTGTTATCTGCATAAATCTGCTGGCTGATGTGATGATGCTGTTGTATGGAATTAGGTAGCTGCTTTTAGTTGGCTTCCTGCAAGATGCTACTGTGTGATGATGCTGCTATGAACTGTAGCTGCAATTGGTGGATGACATCAGTGTGGCTCATGGACCTTATGCAGCCCTGCTGGCCTCTGGCTGTGTAATGGATCACGGCTGCTGGTTGTGAAGATTGGAAATTCCCATGGCCCAGTGATCAAGATTGAGGGAGAAGCTGCCGGGTTGGTTGCATCTGCCATTTATGCAGAATTGGCGGTGGAGATGCTTTCCTGAGAGTGCTGGTAGCTTGCCTCCCCCTGCTGAATGGTTTATGCCAGGTTCCGGTTGTTGATTAGCTCTTGAAAGTTGCTGTTGGAGATGACAGTATCAGATGCAGATGTGATGCTGAGCTGTAAGTTGATGGTGGAAGGTGTGCTGATGTGGTTTTTGGGGTAGCTGACTCTCAGTTTTTTTGCTCCTCTGGTTTGATGCTGGTGCTGGCTGTGTTGCATAAATGCGTAGCATTTGATTGTTGCCGGAAAATTTTGCTGGTGCTGGGGCTGGGGCTTTGCTACAGTTGCCTAGTGTTCTGCTGTTGTTGGATTATGTTGGGTGGTATGCTGATTTCGCTGCTGATGGTATGATCAATGCTGTTGGCATGTTGATCAGTTTGGTCTTCTGTTGGTGGAGTGGTTCATGCTGGAACTTGCAGGAAAGGTTGTCTAGTGATGTGTCTGTCTCCTGGAGGTGTTGCTCCTGGTTATGGCAGAACACTTGTATCTAGGGACCGGCTGCTGATGGTGGTTGGGGTTGTTGGTGGAGTTGAAATGCTCTTGCTGGCAGGAATTGTTGCCCTCCTTATTTCTAAAAGGAAGGCTGAGAGGTCTACCTTGTAGATAGGTTTTGGAATTTTCTCCATAGGTTGGGTAGTGATTGAATTTGCTGCAGCATGCCCTGATCATGGCTGGGTCGGTGCTGGCAGATGCTGTGTGGTTTCATTTGAGGTGGAATCTGGTATACAATTTGGATTACTTGTCGATGGATCTGGAGGGCTTTGCTGTCCGGTATGCATTTGGTCTGCTGCTTTCGTTGCTAAAGCAACTTGGTCTCTGATGTGGTTGGGGTGATCTGCTGAAGTTGCGGATGGTCAAGTCCCGTCCTCTGGCGCTTTGATTTGGAGCTGGACAGATGCTGAAGGGGCTGTGCTGTGGTGGTGGAAGGTGCCATGCTGCTGAGGTCCCTGCTGGCTGGCACAATGTAGCTGGTGAAGTCCTCTTTTTCACTTCAGCTGGGTGGAGCTATGCTGTTGCCCATTGGATGTACTAAGCGCCAAGTGCTCTGCTGGTTTACAAATTTTTGGATTTGATGCCACTGGTTGTTAGGCCTTGTGCTGTGTGTTTTTTTTTTTTTTTTTGTATTTTGATGTACCAACTGCTCGGGGTATGCCCTAACGCTTTGTGCATTATCTTCAAGTTAAAATACTTGGATTAAATGCATACTCTATGTAATTTTTTCTTCTATTAATCCAAAATACTTACTTATCAAAAAAAAAGGCACTCCGGCCTCACACCCGCAGTCCAACTCCAGCCTTTTAGAGTGTAAAAGGCACTTCGGCTACAGATTCCACTCCGGCCTCACAACGCACTCCGTCTTCAAAAAGCCACTCCAGCCTCGAAAACATGCAAACCACTCCGCCTTAAAAAAAACCACTCCGAACTCAATCACGCAATCCACTCCGGCCTTTAAGGGTGCGAAAGGCACTCCGGCTTCAAAAAGCCACTCCGGCCTCTCAAACAAACAGACAAAGCCACATCGCACATCACTCCGGCATTAAGAGAACCAAGGCACTCCGGCTTCATGTCAATGCTACTCCGCCCTCAACACACGCAAGCCACAGTACGTGCATTCAAAACCTCAGGAGGCCCACCACTAAACCATCCAGATCAATATATTGACCTGATGGAAAATCCTTATTCCATTTCAGCGGGAAAAATAAGAAAATCAAATAAAATCGACTTCCTCTCAGGAGATAAAACGTCAATGTGAGGCTTAGAGAAAGTGGCAGTCGCCAACATTTGGAGGGCTTCAAAAAAAGCACTCGAGGGCCAATTCAAAAATTCCTTCGCCAACGGAAAGAGTGATCTGAACTTATCCTTTGTGGCCTTTGTCACATCATTCCAACATAATTCTATGAAGTCAAGCAAAAAACCATGCTGGTCTATGACAATGGATTTAAGATAGGGCCGAGAGTCATTGTTTCCAATTAAGGCCCGGAGGGCATAGTACATAGGATCATTGGCAATAGCTTCAGCATTCCAATCCTCAGAGCAATGAGAAGAATCATCATCAAGGTCACTATCAGTGACTTGATTTGCACTGTCAAGAAGATCCTCGACGCCCATTGGCCTCTCAACAAAATCTAACCCAGCAATGTCAGCGCCATCTAGGGAGTATTTCTGAACGATCCTTGAGATAGAATCGGGGGTAAAATCAAGATCTACCACCGCAAATGGTTCCGAAGCATGAGGATCAGGCGGGACAACAAGGGGCGCAGGAAAAGATCCAACCTCCGAAGAACCCTCAAGCGGGTCGGCCTCACCCAATTCTGGGCATACAGAGGGATTCTCCACACCAGATTTGTCATCATGGGGACTCTCCTCGCCAGATTGGTCATCAGAGCTGGTCCCCTCAGAAGAAGCCTTCTCACACAGGAGCCCAACAGCCCTTGATCCAGTTAAGGCGTCAACCACAGTTCATGCAACACATCCAGAAAGGGTCTGGCCTGCTTGAGGCATTTTATCAACGCTACCCTCCAGAACATCAGAGGAGGGTAACAAGGAAGTGGTCAACAGAGCTCCCCCAACAGACACACTAATATCCCCAACTGGCTCACTAGAGACCCCATCAGAGGAGGAAGGGGAAGCACCAGCCAGACAAGGAGACTTCTCAATAATCCCAGCAGCTTTACCACCCGGATTAACAATGCGACCCTTCAGAGGGTAAATTGGCTTCCTGTGGTAACAAACCTCAATGTCCACCAAGGAGGCCCCAGCAACAGCTCCTGTCTTCAGTCTGATAATTGAAGGGAGATGGGCACCTCTGGTTATTTCAACACAGACGCGTGCAAAATTAAGCCGCTCCATTTTAGCAGTGCTTGGATCCAGTAGGAGGGGCTTACCAACTCCACTAGCAATCCAACTCAGACCCAAAGGGGTCCAAAATTCAGTAGGAACCTTGGACAAGGTGATCCAAATCGGGTACGATTGGAAAGAATCCTTCTCCAGCACCATACCGGGCATCCATTTTTTGAGGAGGATGGCTTTCCGCCCTAAAGTCCTGGGACCACAAGCCAAACAGCGGTTCATAAGATCTTCAGAGTCAAATCTGAAGAAGAAGAAACCGCTGTCATTCCCGGCGACATGTCTCAAACCGAATCTGGCCCAAATTTTACGGACAATGGCGTTAACAGCTTGAAGATGGAGGGGGCTTTCAAGGAAATAGCCCACCAACGTAGCTCTCCAGACATGTGGGAGTTGCAAAGATCCAAAGTGTTCAGACTCTCTAGGAAGGAGGCATCGGGCCTAGGGGACGGGAGAAGGGCACCCCTCTGCAAAGGAGGGAGAGGGTAGTGCGACAGCAGACGAAACCGTCTTCGGTGAAGAAGGATTAGGGGACGGAGAAGGAAAGGAGGCCTTGGGGGGACTCGACGGCGCCAACAGGGGGCCGGCCATAGCCGACGTTGGTGACCGCAAGAGCCAGCCAAGAGACGCTGATCAGATTTTAATTTGAAATTTGAAAGTTAGAGAGAAGGAAGAGCTTCATTGAGCATGTCAGGGGATACTAGCATGTCAGGGAATACTACCTTCTAAATACAAATCCGTGGTCTAGATTTCATGATTTCTTATTCTTTGAGGGAAAGTCAACCAAATTTCTTTCACATAGTTCTCACACCGAACGAACGGGTCATACACATAGCAAATTGTAGGATTTTCTCCGTATTCTTATATATCTTGCTTAATTGAGTGTTTAAATCTTCACAAGACTTTAAACATATGCATAGTTTGATATGATGCTTTGGAATAATTAAGAAATTTTTACCACATCGGCCAAATATAACTTTAGAGCTTCCAGGCAATGATTCCTTCACAAATACACTTAACATAATTTTTGGAATATATAATTGAGCATATACAATTCCATATGATTAAATACCAATTAAACAAGATAGGATTATATGAAAGCTCTAATTAAATTAGGCTAAATAGTGCCAACGCACCGGTTAGGGCTCCCTGACACGCCAAACGGATCAAAACTTCGAAATCGAAGACCCAACCAATAAATATTCATATTCAAAATATGGGTAAATCATAATTAAAAGCAAATCATGCATAAAACTCAAATTAACTTGCTAAACGTGATTCGAGCGCGGGTTAGGGTTCTGGTGAACGAAATTCCACATAAAACCATCAAATCGGATACCCAATTGATAAATTAACATGCACAAGTTACGGACAATGATATTCTAGACCCAAATTGAGCACAAGTTATGGACAATGAAAATTGGATGAAAACTAAGAAATCAGATATGAAATTAACATATAAGCGTGCATATATCATGGGTAACACAAAAAATGAACTTAATCGGATATCGGAACGAGGATACCTAATGAAAACGAAACAAAAGTGCGAGAAAAAAAAGAGGAGGTATGGATACACTTGCCTTGACCCAATCTATCACTTCCCCAACTAGCTTGATCTCAGAATTGGACTATGGGACCTCGATCTCACCTCTCTGTCTCTCTCTCTCTCTCTCTCATTTCTCCTTAAAGTCGCTTGAAATGCTGAAAAATAGAACCCGACACAGCTTTATAACTGGCCTGCACTTAAGCGCCAAGCTAGCACGCTTTGGGCGCAGTGCCTCTAGATTCAACGCCCGCCTCTGGCACTCAGTCACCCGGAGGGTGCTAGCCCCCTGGACTTAGTACACTGGATGCGGCGTCTAATAGGTGGCTACCCGGTTCCGCCTTCGGCTTTAAGGTTTCCGCATATCTTAAACCTAGTTTTCGGTTATCTTAATTTAATACATCACGGTTACCATAAATTAAAATCCGAGTCTTATATACTAATTGACATTTCGAGATATCTAACATCGGTTCCCAGTTCTCCCAATTCCGAGTCTTCGAGCCTCTCGATCCAATTTCGTCAGTGTTCTTGGACCCCGATTCACTTATTTTAATTTAATTATACCTAATTACCATATCTTAAAAATTAGTACCTTACAACTCTCCTCCACTTATAGAAATTTCATCCTCAAAACATACAAACAGGGAAAATCCTTTCAGATTCCTACTTCACATTCTTGAAGAAAAAAACTTTCCTGGAGAACTTATCCCCAAGAATCACCCTAATCCCCAATATCTAATGCTTTCTATTTAGATCTAGGTAGGAACATATTACAAAACAAGCTCCTAATTTCCCGGAATGGCTCAATTCGATCATATACTTACTTCCTCAACCCACGAGGCAGGGGAAATTTTATGATAGTCCACCAAAATTGTAGGCAACTAAAATTACCAGCTATTCCCTCGACATAATTCGAAACCTCGAGCAACCTATGAACTCCAACTTCAGATTATCCTAAACCTCGAAAATGACTGTTCACTTGGATCCTCGATCTTATTCGAAAATGACTGTTGCATTACAAAGATTGACCATTTACCTATTCACTAAAATCAATTAGCAATCCTTGACCAATAAGTCATATTAGACACCTAGGCCACACAACAATTATTGAACCAAAAAAATTCCAAAGGTATCAACATGTCTAGGACGGAATCCATAATCCTCAAATTACAATTAATTTAGGAAATACCATTAAGATGATCACCAAAAAATTCGGCTCAGCCTCAAATCATCACCTAGGTCTTGAAACCTAATTACTCAGCAACTTATTATCTCGTTGGTATACCAACGAGCCAACATATTTGATCCACACATATTACCCAATTTCGAGATAAATGAAATGTCCTCGAAAGCTAATCCACCATTATTCAGACTCCAAAAATCCTTACCGCTCTATACCCCAAAGCAAAATCACAAGGAATTCTCATCTCATAATTCCATAACTTCAATGCTTCGAATATGATTCTATCTCCCAAATCAAGAGCACAAAATCCCACTAACCCGAATATTGGGACTACTTGCGGCTCACGATTCACCTCTCCTACGAAACATCGAAAATATATTAAGCCTAAAGACTCCTAATATCATACTGTTGGTTCTAATGTCTGCTTTTCTTAAAAGATATTGAGGTTTATCTTCACAATTCTTAAACAGGTTACCCATTTATACTAATAAAATATTATATCTTCTGTATGGCACAATTACTTAGACCTTTAGGATTTTTTTTTGGTAAGTAAATATTTTGGATTAAAGGGAGAAAAAATTACACAAACTATGCTTTATTTCCAAGTAAGTATTTTGCTTTATTTCCCGAGCAGCTGGTACATCATAAGAGGAAAAAACAAAAAGTCAGACCTTTAGGATTAGCTGGAGAATATCATTCTGTCCCCCCTCCTGATGTTATCCAACAGGGTGCGGACCTGTGGGGTACTACCCTCGTTGGATATTTTGTTGGTAATCCCGTTCATTTTAATGCAGTAAACAATATCACTAGGAAAATATGAAAGTGGTTCGAGCTACAACATGTGGCTGGAAATGAATCGGGATTCTTTTTCTTTCGCTTTTCCTCAAGCTCAATGCTCGACAAATGTCTAGCTAGTGGCCCGTGGATGATTGCTGGACATCCTTTTTTTCTTAAGAAATGGAAGCCGGGAATGACCTTATCCCGTGAGGAACACAAATCATTCCCTATTTGGCTCACCATGTCTGGGATCCCGGTTGAATACTGGACCCCTCTGGGGTTAAGCTGGATTGCGAGTGAGGTTGGGAAACCTCTCCTTTTAGACCGTGTCACCGAAAAACTAGAGCATATGGGTTTCGCTAGGGTTTGCGTCGAAATGGGGGCCAATGCCCCCCGACCGGAATCTGTGAAGATTCGAACAAGCGGCAGCGCTGAACAACCGAATGATCAACTCTGTGAAATCAAATTCGAGTACCATCATAGGCCGACGCGCAGTGCCGCTCCCGAAAAGAGTAGGATTAAGGGTCACCCAATCAAATCTTCTTGGGTCCCTAAGCAGGTGGACATTCCTCGTGATGACTCCTCCTCAGCTCCTCCTAGGATGTCTCCCAGCTTCAAAGCTCCTGCCGCGGCTATCCCTCGGGCAAAAGTTTTAGACCATAAGGCCATAACGACTTCAAACTTGTTTATGGCCTTACAGGAGGAAAATATGAATGACCCACCAGAAAGCCTTGTTCAAGTCTCAACAGCGCCGCCCATTGGGGGTGGACAAGAACCTCCTCCCAACCATGATGGCTCTATCCCTGATACGGCAACCGTCGAAGCCCTGGCCGACCCGGCTTTGCTCAATTGCCACGACGTAGAAGGCTCTCCCTGTAGACCTTTTGAATCGTCTACCCCCCGGATCTGGAAGACCAAACCGTTGTTCAGAGCCTCCCGGTCCGTTGAATATGAGGCATGAAAGGTCCTCCTCCGATCCTGGTTTGATTGGTGCCCCTATACAACGTCCACCTTTCATACCAGATTCACTGATTGTCACATCCCATCGAGCTACATTAAGAAACCCTCTATCACCTGGTTCATCTGGTAGATTGACATGCGGTGGTACATCTACCAAAAATGGGGAACAAGTTTCTTCTAGGAAAAATAAAAAATCTCGGGGGAGTAAAAATCCTCCGCCCTCACCCATAACCCATGATTAGCATTGCCTGTTGGAACATGAGTGGACTTAATGGGATTGTAAAAGCACACAAAGTCGGCAACCTCATTAGCTCCCATAGGTGCAGTATCGCTGGTCTGGTTGAAACCAAGGTCGCGGAGAGGAACTCTCTGATTTTATCCACTCGTATCAGACCAAATTGGTCTTGGTTTATGATTTACTTTGCGTCTTCGGGTGGTCGGATTTGGGTTGGCTGGGACCCCCAATTGGTTTTGTCCAACATCCTCTCCTCGGAGGATCAGGTTATTCATGCTGAAGTCCTTTTTCGCAAGGAGAATCTTCGTTGCCTCTTGTCCTTTATATACGGAGCTAATTCAGAAATTTTTCGTAGGCTCATATGGGATAGCCTTAGGACGATGTCTAACCATTCGGGCGATCTCCCCTGGGCCGCCCTTGGGGATTTCAACGCTATTAGGTCCCCATCCGAGGCCCTGGGGGGCATCTGGCACAACAAAAGCTCGCTTGATCTTGAAAATTGTCTTAGAGATTGCGATCTTGACGACGTGTGCCACGAAGGTATGCACTATACCTGGAATGATGGCCGGGACTCATCCCTTCGCATTTACAGAAAGCTTGATAGAGTTGTCGCCAATGGGCATTGGTTTGACCAATTTCGTAGGGCCAAAGCCCTTTTTCCCCCTGCCAGACTTTCTGACCACTCTCCCTGTATTCTTCTCCCTTCTGGCAATTCACCCAGAAAATACGGGATATTCCGGTTCAATAATTTTCTCACCAAATCCCCTCATTTTCACCATTTGGTCGCAGATGCTTGGTCGGACGACACCAATGGCACACCAATGTTCAGGCTAGTGTTTAGACTTAAGAAGGTGAAAATGTCTCTGAAAAAGCTAAATGTCCATGAGGGTGATGTACACGAGGAAGTTATTCGTTCGAGGAACAAGCTTGAGGTTATCCAAGGTCAAACTCCTTCAAACCTCGTTTGTTATCACGAGGAACGCAGCTGTAGGTAAGCTTATCGTGCTGCACTGGCCAAGGAAGCCGACCTTACTAAGTAAAAAGCTAAGATAAGGTGGCTCAAAGAGGGAGATCAGTGCAACAAATTTTTTTTCAAGACTGTTAATGGAAACAACAATAAGAATCGGATTATCTCCCTCCTTGATGATGATGGGAATCCTACCAATGGAGCCGAAAATGTCCAAAATCTGATTGTGAATCACTTCAGTAAAGCTCTTGGGACTGGGCGTACGTATGGATCGGCTGATGCGGATCGGCTTCGCCCTTACATCCTTCACACTGTGCCTGATTCGCTAATGGACCCTCTTGTGGGTCCGGTTAGCGATGATGAGATACGCAGGGTGATCTTTTCTATAGGTGACTATCGGGCCCCGGGTCCTGATGGTTTCAGTTCCAACTTTTTTAAGAAATCGTGGGACATTGTGGGTTCATCTGTCTGTGAAGCTATTCGTGACTTTTTCAATCATGGAAAGCTACTCAAACAAATGAACTCTACGATCATTAGCCTTATCCCAAAGGTCCAGTCTCCTCGTTTGGTATCTGACTACCGTCCCATATCTTGCTGCAATGTCATCTACAAAGTTATCTCGAAGATTATTGCAAATCGGTTAAAGATGACATTACCTTATCTAGTCGATAAGTGCCAAACGGCTTTTGTGGCAAGCTGTCAAATCAGCGATAACATCCTCCTCGCCCAAGAGCTCCTCCATAAATATCATCTCGGTCAGGACCCACCTAGATGTACTATAAAAATTGACCTCATGAAAGCCTACGACTCCGTACATTGGGATTTCATTATCTCTATCCTGACCAATATGAAATTCCCGCATAAAATGGTTAACTGGATTAGGCAATTTATTACCACCCTCTCGTACTCTGTTAATATTAATGGGGATGCGGTTGGTTTTTTCAAAGGGGGTAAGGGTCTCCGCTAAGGCGATCCCATCTCTCCATACCTCTTTGTCCTGGTGATGGAGGTGTTGAATGGGATTATTAAATCCAAGGCTTGTAGGAACAATAACTTCACATTTCATTGGAATTGTGAAGCGACTCATACTGTCATGCTTGCTTTTGCCAATGACCTTCTCCTCTTCTCTCATGCTGATGTATACTCAATCCGGATTCTCAAGGATTGCCTTGAGAAATTTCATTGGCTCTCTGGCCTTTCGGCAAATGTAAATAAGAGCGAGGTTTTCATATGCTCTAAAGACCCATCGCTTATTCAGAATGTTGCTGACGTCTTGGGGTTCAAAGTGGGCTCCCTCCCCATTAGGTACCTAGGTGTCCCTTTGATTTCTACCAGGCTTTCGACTCGGGATTGCAATGCCCTCACTGAGAAAATTACTCGCCGCATCAAATCATGGAAGAACAGGTGGCTCTCCTTCGGGGGTCGTTTGCAACTGGTTGCCTCCATCCTCTCATCCGTCCACCTCTATTGGGCATCAATCTTCATCTTGCCCAAGTCTATTCTTAATCAGATCGACTGCATTATGATACGTTTCCTTTGGAACGGATCTACTGATGGGAAGGCTAATGCAAAAGTGGCCTGGGCCGATATTTGTTATCCGAAGAATGAAGGTGGGTTGGGGCTCAAGAATTTGCAGGCTAAAAAAAAAACCCTTATCTGTAAACTCTTATAGCATATCATGTCAAAGGATCCTGAATCGGCATGGTCTTCATGGATCCACAAGACTAGAATCAAGGACCGATGTATCTAGACTCTCAAAGTCCCTGATTCTGCCCCTTGGAGCTGGAGAAAGATCATGAAACTTCGCTCCTTCATGTGCTCTCACACTATTAAGATCATTGGTGATGGCGTTGATACCTTTATCTGGCAAGATCACTGGCACCCAATGGGCTCGCTCAGCAGGATTTGCACAGATCGTATTCGTATGGTCACTGGATTATCTTGGGACGCCAAGGTTTCTCATATAATCAGAGATGACCAATGGGCTTGGCCTAACCCTTATGATCAGGAGGTTTCTTGTCTCGTCGAAAATATGCCCCATTATCTCCCTAACATCGAGCAAAAAGATTCCTTGAGATGGGACGGGAACCCAAGTGGCATCTTTTCGACTAAGACTGCCTACCTTCTTATCCACCCCCCTAAGCCAAAACTGAGTTGGACCAACCTAGTTTGGGGCGCCTTGCATATTCCTGCTCACGCCTTTACTCTTTGGTTGGCTATCAAAGGCAGGCTAAATACTAGCGATCGTGTTCACGGTGTGCCAAACCTATCCATCACTTGCTCTCTTTGTGACTCGGACGTTGAAAATCATGACCATCTTTTTTTCTCATGTTCCTTCTCCAATTCCGTGTGGACCACTATCCAAAAGAAAGTTGGCATTCATTGGCCCTACCCCAAATGGTCCCAAGACGTTAACTGGGCTGCTCACATTTGGAAAGGTAAGAATCTCACTGCCCTTTCCAAACGTCTTTCTCTTGCGGCCACCGTCTATTTTATTTGGAGAGAACGTAATAACCAGATCTTCGAGAAATCCTCCCCTCAGGATATTTCCCACATGTGCTCTCAGATATCAAATGTTGTTCGGGACAAATTGAAGGATTCCCTGCTTTTTGACGGTCGCCCTAACCGTTCGCTGGTTAGGCGTTGGAACATATAAAATAATAATAATAATAATAATATAAAATTTCATTTTGAAATTTGAATCTCGTTGTCTGCGGCACTTAATCTCGAGCCTCCTCTGCCGGGCGGCGCCGGAGCATGCCATGGCCGGTCTCCTGGTTGCTTCCCCGTGGCCCCTCTCCGAGGCCTTCTCTTCCTCCAATCGTATCCAGCTCTCAGAACTGTCCGCGGCGGCACTGAGCCCTTTAGGGTTTCGGTGATGTCCTTCCGCTCAGTCCCCGAATCTCCTTGATTCGAGCCCTTGGCTGTGGGCGTCTAATGGCTCTGGTTTCACTATGGGAGGTCCTCCGGGTCTTCCATCTCGAGGTAGATTGGGCTCCCTCGATTTGTCTGCTAGGGTTGTGCGTCTCTGTTTCCTGGGTTCCTTGCGCCTGTCCCGTTTCTTTTGCTAGCTGGAGTTGGTCAGTCCTTTCGCCCTCCTGATGTGTTTCGGGAGGTGCTGTAGTGATGTTATTATCGTCTCTTGTGCTTCTCGAAGTATTTGTCGCAGTCGAAGGTATGTTCTGCTGGCTTTGAAGGTCCGTTTCCAGTGTGTTTCCTCCTGTTGGATGGGTTGGGGGATGCCGTAAAGCTCGGGCTGGATCTACTGGGCGTGGTTCTGAAGAGCTGGATGAGGACTACTTGGTTGCAATAGATCCTTTGGATCCTCTACTTTTCGCCTTTTTGGCATACTTTGTTTGGTGATTAGCCTGGGCTTCGTCGCTCTGGCTGTTGAGGTCGAGAGCCCTGTCTCTGGTGTCCTTTCAGAAGCTATGGCTATGGAGCTGTAGCTCCTGTCCGCAGATATTGCTAAGTGCTGCTTGCTGGATTCGTCGCTGACAATTGTCCTGTGCCCGGGTTCTATAGCCTCTCTGCCTATGATTTCTTCCTGTTGGAAGGGTTGGGGGGAGCCCGTTCTGCTCTGGACTGGGATTTATAGGATGGGGTGCTGAAGAGCTGGGAGTAGCCTTGTTTGGACGATGATGATCCTTCTGATGCGGCAGGTTGCTTCCTCTGGTTCCAGTAGTGGAACCTTGCGTTTTTTGCAGCTCCATGTGATGCTGCTTTGGCTGTTGCACCTGGTTTTTTGGATTTAATTCTCCATGTGGGGATGCAAAGCCCCTCGACTTGCATGAAGATCCATTTTGGTAGTAATGCTGAAGCTGCTGCTAACTTGTTTTCTTCTGTTGCCATGTTGGTTGCCAAATTTGGCTATTTGGTCCTTGCTGAATGTGGTGCGTGATGCTGTTGAAGCTGATGGACCTGGAATGTTTTTTTAACACCAGTAGCTCTTTGCTCTTTTACTGAGGAGCTGTGCTGTGCTGAAATTGGATGGCGGTGGAGCTGATTGAGGCTCTTTCCTCTTGCTCTCTCTTGTGTTGCTGGTGATGGTGTGCTCTGTCTGTCATCCAGCTTCACTATATGGTGGAAGCGACTTGGTTGGAAATTTGACTGGCTTCACTGTGTTGCACTTGATTGCTTTCCTAATGCCATGTGGGATGTTGCTGATTTTTGCATTGAAAAGCTCCTGTGGGGCTTCTGTCCCTTGTGGATGAACCCCGGTAGTTTCCACAGTGTGGAAGGCAACTGGTTCCCTCTTTGTAGGGTTATAAACCTGGTGTCTTTAGCTCCATTCTTCTTCATGCTGGATGGGGCTATTTTTCCTGCATAGGTGGGGCTGCTGATGAGGCTGATGCTGATGCTGATGCTGTCCCCATTAGTTGCTGGCTGTATGGAGTTTTCCTTCATTATTTGATATTGCTGCTGATGCTGCTCGTACTAATGTGTTGCAGTAAGGATTGCTGAATTTTTGGTATTCTGCTGTGGTCTTCTGCTGAAGGCAGAATTTAATGTTTTTGGTGGTGCTCTCTGTCTTGAGCTTGTTCAGGCGGCTGTAGAAAACTGCCCGTCTTTTGGCTAGATTTGTTGGGATTTAGCTCTTCTAATGCTGGCGCTTTGTGATTGCTATGAGTGGATACAGCATTTTTCTTACTCTGTTGGTATCATATGATGTATCTTTGTGCTCGGGGTATGCCTTAGCACTCATGCTTTATTCCCAAGTCGAAAAAATACTTGGGGATAAACCATTATTTGTAAATTCTTTCTCCCATTAATCCAAATCCACTTACCAAAAAAAAAAGATTTTTTTTTGTAAGTATTTTGGATTATAGGGAGAAAAAATATTACAGAATCTATGTTTTTACTCCAAATATTTTGACTTGGAGTAAAAACCTAAACTGCTAGGGCATACCCCGAGCATCAAATACATCAGAAAGTATATAAAAAAAACTCCTCTAGGAGGACATACGATCAACATAATCAACAAAATATGGGTCCTGTCTAATATATGACCTAACTCATAAACCGCTACTGCCGAAACGACAGGAGCAACACAGCAAACGAGGGACAACCATGCCAGCCATCGCAGGCTTCAAAATCAGCCAGGGGCTTCTTCAGCAATGCAAAATTCCAGCAACCATTTGACACAAGAACCTCAAGGGATCATCCGAAAATGTCAGCAACATCAACGCCAGCAACCACAGTAGAGGAGCTTCAACACCAGCAGCAGGCATAGTCCATGAGGTCCTCTGCAAACCAGCAATATCCAGCAGCAACCGGGCAGCAGAGCCAAGGACCGCTGCACATCCCCAGCCCAAACATTTTAAAAATGGTGCCAACGGCAGTCCACCCACGAATCCAACAGCAGCACAGAACAAGAGCTGCCGTCCACCTAATTGGATCCCTATAATTCCAATTTCCCCAACACCAGCGAATGGCTCCGGCAGCATCTTGCATCAGCAAGCAGCATACAGCAAACCAGAAAATTCGCACAGGCCAGCGCACACCCGACAGCATCAATTATAATAGGCAGCAGCAGCAAATTTTAGCAACACAGCCCCCCAGAATAGCTAGCATACTAAACACCATGGGCAACAACGCACCCTGCTTCAGCTTGAGAAAGAAGGCAGGCCAACTCTAAATGTTTCAGCATCACAGCCCACACTACACCAGCAATATCAGCTATACAGTCTTCGTCCCACAGCCAACGCTAGTAAATAGCAAAAGCCATACTTCTGCTACATCAAATCTCACTCATACATTCATTATCAGCACCAACATCCAGCAAAAAAGTGGCAGCAGAGGAAAACTGAACAACATCAGCAACCATGCTCATGTCCAGCACTCCACAGAGAGATTGCCAGGATAGCAGCAATGAGGTGGCACTACCTACCAACCCCAGCATGGCCACAGACACCCGAGCAACATCAGTAGCAACATTAATGCATCAGACCCCAGCATGGCCACAGACACCTGAGTAACATCAGTAGCAACATTAATGCATCAGAAAACACCGCAATACATTCACACCTAGCCCAGCAATCTTAACCATGCCAACCAACCTTTCACGCCAAAATGCCCACAAGCAGTAGGAGTAGAAAGCATCCAGTATTATGCTAAAAACCCACAGACATCTACTAAACCAGATTTAAAGGTCCTCATGCCGAGTCTACATCAGATCTGAATAACCAGGGGCACCCACATCCACTTCACTATCACACCAGTACAGCATTATTCTACTGAAACTACCAAGCAGATCAGAGCAATCACATACCAGCAGGAATAGCATTCACCACAAACAATAGGCTCACAGCCGTTACAACCACTCAGCAATCCAGCTACCTCTACAGCAGAACAAACAATAGGCTCACAGAGATAGTAACCGCAGTAAAAAATAGGCAGGGATAGCAAAGCCAAAGCACTGGGGTCTCATCATATTGAAAAATCATCAGCAAAGCATCATCCCCAGACCACAATCAAGGACTCTAGCCGCTTCAACCACTCAGATCCAAAGCATCACAGCCCCATCGGATTAAATAATGCAGCAAAAACAACAATCCCAAACCACAGTCGGGGCAAACAATAAACTTTATCAGGAACATAGCAACGACCGGGCAACCCATATCCTTTTTTTGGGGGGGGGGGGACAGACCACAACCCGAGCTTCATAAACAACCCAATTTTCAAAAGAAAAACAATACAGTGAAAAAGCACGGACTAACAACATAAAACCGAGAACCAATCCCACAGGATATCCAGTTAGACCAAGAAGATATATCTCACAAGCACCAAAAGGGGAGAACGTCCATAACCAAGAGCACAAGAAGCACCCAGATATGAACATCCGGTAGGCAAAGCTGGCATCTATTACAAATTTTTTTTTTTATATACCCCACCGAATCCGAGTCAGCCTAGAACCATCCCTATCAGGCACCGAGATGGTCAACAATTTTAGCCTCATAGCATTGACCACCAAAGAGAATAGATGGGTAAAGTCTTGGGGGGTGATTTTTGAAAAAATCGGTTGTTGCGTTCCTTCCATATGAAGTAAACTGTGGCAGCCAACGACAAGCGCTTAGAGACAGCCAGAAGGCTTTTCCCTTTCCAAATAGAGGCAGCCCAAGATATATTTTGATACCACTCAGGATGGGGCCAATGAATACCAAATTGTCTTTGAACTTTAGTCCATAAAGCTCTGGAAAAGGGGCAGGAGAAGAAGAGATGCTCGAGGTCTTCATCTCCTATGTTGCAGAGAATGCATCTGGGTGAAAGGTTTGGGATATAGTAGAGGCAGTCAATGATATTCAATCTCCCCTTAATAGCGAGCCAAAGGGTAAATGCGTGGGAAGGAATATGGGATGGTCCCCACACCAATTGAGCCCAAATAACCTTTGGTTTGGGAGGATGGATGAGAATGTAAGCGGATTTAGCCGAGAATTTGCCATTGACAGTCCCGGCCCATCTCAAAGAGTCTTTTTGATTGCTGCGTGGAGGGTTAGTTGGCATATTCATGGCAAGGTGGGACACCTCAGTGTCGAAAGGGTTAGGCCATTCCCAACTGTTGTCCCTGATTATAGCATCGACCTTAACATCCCAATGTAAACCCGAGACAAGGCGAGTACGCTCGGTGCTCACCTCACTCAGGGTGCCAAGGGGGTGCCAGTTATCGTGCCAGAGGAAAGTATCAGAGCCATCCCTAATGTCCTTGACAGAGTATGCTCGCATAAAAGGCCGGAGTTTCATAATTTTTCGCCAGCTCCAAGGGGCCGATGCCGGGATCTTAATGGTCCAAATGCACCGATTTTTGATTCTGTTCTTGTAGATCCATGAAGACCAAGCTAAATTCGGGTCTTTAGTCAGGAGACGCCAAAGCAACTTGCAATTAAGAGCCTTATTTTGATCCATCAAATTCTTGATGCCCAACCCACCTTCAGACTTGGGGTAGCATATGTCGTGCCAAGCCACTTTGGCATTGACTTTGCCTTCAGAAGATCCGTTCCAAAGGAAGCGGCGTAAGATGCAGTCAATTGCTTTAAGAATAGATTTGGGTAAAATAAAAATAGAAGCCCAATAAAGATGGATAGATGATATGATAGAGGCAATGAGTTGTAATCGCCTGCCAAAGGAGAGCCATCTATTTCTCCATGATGTGATCCTCTTTGTGATTCTATCGGTGAGAGATTTGCAATCAGAGACCGAAAGCCTAGTGGTTATCAAGGGGACCCCCATGTATCTGATAGGGAGTTTGCCCACTTTAAAGCCCATGGTAGCAGCTATATCCTGGTGAAGAGAAGAATCCTTTGAACATATCAATATCTCACTCTTATTTGGGTTGGCAGAGAGGCCAGAGATAAGGTGGAATTCTTCAAGGCAGTCCTTGAGAATCAGAGTGGACTTGGTGTCGGCATGGGAGAAGAGTAGGAGGTCGTCAGCAAAGGCAAGCATAACAGTTTGAGTTTCTGCACACTTCCAGTGAAATTTGAAATTATTATCCCGCCTTGCCTTGACCTTAATAATGCCATTGAGGATTTCCATCACCAAGACAAATAAGTAGGGGGAAAGCGGATCTCCTTGGCGGAGGCCTTTGCCTCCTTTGAAGAAGCCGACCACTTCCCCATTGATATTGAGGGAGTACGTCGGAGTAGTAATACACTGGCCAATCCAATTGACCATTTGTGGAGAAAACTTCATGAAGGTCAGAATATTGATGATGAAATCCCAATAGACAGAGTCATAAGCTTTCATAAGGTCGACCTTCATAGTACATCTAGGCGGGTCAGCCCCAAGATGATACTTATGCAGGAGCTCCTGAGCTAAAAGGATATTATCACTAATATGACGCCCCGCCACAAAGGCCATTTGGCAACGATCAACCAGGTAAGGAAGAGTAACCTTGATTCTGTTAGCAAGAATTTTAGATATCACTTTGTAAATGACATTACAGCATGATATCGGGCGGTAGTCAGCGACCGTGCGCGGGGACTGGACCTTATGAATAAGGCTGATCAGAGTGGTATTCAACTGTTTAAGGAGCTTTCCATGATTAAAAAAATCATGACCGGTGATCTCCCACGAGTCCTTAAAAAATTTCGAGGTAAAACCATCAGGACCGGGAGCTTTGTCATCACCAATGGAGAAAATCGCAGAACGGATTTCCTCCTCACTGATCGGCCTAATAAGGGGGCTAGTTAGTGAATCAGGTACAGTATGGAGAATGTAGGGGTGGAGCCGATTTGCCTCCACCGTCCCATGGGATCGACCAGATCCAAGGGCATTTTTGAAGTGGCCCTCAATTAGATTATACAGATCCTCCGTCCCTTTAGTAGGTTGGCCCGACACATCAAGGAGGGAAATAATCCTATTCCGATTATAGTTCCCACTAACAGTCTTAAAAAAGAATTTAGTACATTGGTCACCCTCTTTGAGCCATTTGATCTTGGCTTTTTGTTGAAAGAAATCCGCCTCCTTAGCCATTGCAGAATAATACTCAGCCTTACGAAGGCGTTCAATGTCACAAGTCACAGAGTGAGGGGGGGTCTTAGATTGGACATCCTCAAGGCATTTCCGAGTACGCAGAACCTCTTCATGAACATCTCCAAATTGTGCATTAAGGTTTTTAAGCACACCCTTCACCTTTTTGAGAGAGGACACCAGCTTAAACATCGGGGTACCAGAAATCTCGGAATCCCAAGCTTCCTTAACCAACGGAAGGAATTTTGGGGATTTGGTGAGAAAGTTATTAAACCTAAAAATCCCATGGTTATGGGTGACCCAACCCGAGGAAAGAAGAATGCATTGGGAGTGATCAGATAATCTAACAGGAGGAAAGACAGCTTAAGATCTTCTAAAGAGATCAAGCCATTGACCATTGGCGACCACTCTATCTAATTTTCTGAAGATACGAGTGGTGGGGTCGCGGCCATCGTTCCAGGTGAAAAACTGACCTTCATGGCAGACATCTTCAAGGTCCCAGTCCCTAAGGCAATCATTAAGATCGATGGAACTTTTATGGTGCCAGGAGCCACCACGAGCCTCAGTCGCCGAGCGAATAACATTAAAGTCGCCCAGGACAGCCCAAGGGATATCCCCCGAGAGGCCTGAATGCCTCCTAAGGCTTTGCCAAAGTAATTTTCGAGAGCCATCTAAGTTAGCACCATAAACAAAGGACAGAGTGCAACGAGAGTTATCATCAAGGAAAATCGCATCGGTATGGATAACCTGGTCCTCCTTGGAGATAATATTGACAGCCACCTTCTTTGGGTCCCAGCCAACCCAAATCCTCCCAACGGAGGAGATAGAGTAGTTCATGGCCCAGTGCCATTGAGGATTAATTCTAGCCGAAATGGAGGCCGCGTTTTTCTTTACAACTTTTGTCTTAACAAGGTCAATAATGGAACAAGTGTAGCGACCCGAGCTCGGACCCCCAAATCCGACCCGGACCGATACGGTGAAAATCTTAAGTCATCCAAACTCAACGATTTACGCGTCATTAAACGACCTTAATGAATTCTATAATATCATTTCAGACATAATCCATAGTCATCATAAATATATCATCACATGAACATTCATAATAATAACAAATAACTTTAATAAATAACCTCACTGTCACAATGTCAATCCTCATAGAGAAATCTACTAAAAGTTAAACAGTAACAAAACTACCAAGAT
>JAODPA010135471.1:0-16415 GCA_025585075.1 Nepenthes mirabilis
AATTGTTATGAGTTGTATTCATTTTGGTTCAAGCTTCATTTCATGGTGAAGGGACATGTGTAGAAAATAACATCCATGGATGGCCTTTTTGCAAAGATATATGAATAAAAGTAATTATTTCTGTCACTTATGTTATGGATTCTTGCAAATAAGCACAAAACTAACAGATTTTTTTCAATTTGATTGTCTATAAACGTATTGAAAACATTCTATAGAGGTTTTTTCGAAGGAATTAAAAATAATAATAAATATGCCTGCATGGTTATTAAAGTTCTAAAGTAGATGAAGGTAGTCCAACTTAGGACCTTTGAATATGCTAGGAAATAGAATACATTCAATGTCCATCTTTAAAAAGCAATTGAATTTGATAAGTCTCTGAATTCAAAATACTGATCGAATTTGAGATCCATTTAATTCAGATATCCGACTAAAAATAAGTCTGATTTTCATTACTTTAAATCTATATCCTACACAATACAACTAACAACTAAGAGATCAGAAAATGATGAGACTCATATTGTAGTATATCTTTTGACGTTGAAATCAATAATATTTCTCAATCAAATAGAAAAATGAGAGGATAAGAAAGTGTAATGAGTAGTTACAAATATGAAAAAATTGAGTATTTAATAGACGATTAGGTTCCGTTTGATATACCTAATGGGTGAATAGCTTAGAGAAATTTACACTAGTAGGGGATGATTTTGAAAGAGTCGAGAGAGGGTTGTTCTCAAGGCTTTTAAGTGTCAAAGTATCTTTAGATTGATTGTTTGCTCTCTTCGATCTCAATTTTTTTGATCCTCTTTCCTAGAGAGAAAGGGATGTATATATAAAGTGAGAGTTGGTTAGCCAACTTTGGGGTTTGGTGACTTTACGACTGTGAGTGGCCAACACCATACACCTAGAGTTGCAGGTTGCAAAGATTACAGCTCTACACCTCTGAGGGAGTAGTCATCATGCTCCACGACTGGCGCTTTAAATCGTCGTAATCCTAAGGGTAATAGGTTGGCTATTATCATCTGCAATTTATACTCTTGTAAGTGTGAATGACCACACGGTGACAATGGCAATTTGGACTCACCTGCTGAGTTGGAGTGGGCTAAATTGTGCCTGCGGGAACTATTCAACGGTTAATCCTAACGGCCCATATATTATTGGACAATTTTGGGTCGTATTATTTAGACTCATTTTGGCGAACTTTGAATCTCAAGTTTGGAGGAGCTCTTACTAAATTGCAACTTCTTAGGCTCGTCTTCTCTCTATAGGTTAAGTTTTTAAGTTATCTCGCAAGCCACCGAACCCATTAGAGTTATTAACAAATTTGGGTCTACTCCATTGGTACACAAAATCTATAGTACATGTGTTCATATAATAGTATGTTTTGAGAATCATATATTATAAAACACCTTAAAATTTATGTCAAAAGTTAAGATATATAGTATCAAAATATTTAAAATTTGAACCTTAATGACTCATTCAAATTGGTGACAGTAAAAGATACAAATAATTGGATAACAAGAGTATCATCAACAACTACCTAAGTTTATAAAATGGTTGATATGACATTTCCCTCCCCAAACTTGGGCCCTTCATTAATTGTTGGTTTGATTAAGCTGAAAATACTTGCATTTTTTAATATCATAAGGTGATCTCATGTGGGTTCAATTAATCATATAATGCCGAGACTCACATTCCAGTATATATCTTTTAACGCTGAAATTAATAATAATAAAATATTCACTTAATATCTTTTAAAAATATCATAGAATATTTTATGTTTTATATTGAAGACAAATGCGATTAGATCATAGAATAGGAGTATTGCTTATAAATATTTCCCAGTAGAATCATTATCCAGCAAGTTCGATTGGACAGCCCAGTTGACCTTTACGTTATTTTGATATTTTTTTCAAGAATTTATCTGTGAAAGGCAATAAAAAACGACGTCGTTCACTGTTCTTTTCTACCTTTTCAACCTACTTGATTGATTGCTCCAACTTCTACCTACAGTGAACGACGTCGTTCACTGTTCTTTTCCGAATCAATTGCGTAATGGCAGTTCAAACTTCCCCATCCCCATTCCCATTCCCCAATCAGATCTCTCTCTCTCGATGTGTAATATGGACTGGCAACTTGGAAGAGAGAGATTCTGGTGATTTATTATCTCAAATTGGGTGTGAACAGCAAGCGTGTTGGTTGCAATATTTTCACTTGTAATTCTTCTTTTGTTATGAGCAGTAAGGATATTCTTTGGAGAAGCATTTCCTTGCCGGGCACCCTTGGCAGCTTCTGGTATTACCCTAAGTGACACTTCTCTACCAGTTGAATCAAAACATTGCTATTGGTACGGTGCCTTTTAACCATTTCCCATATTCATTGGCTTGCCCCTGATTGACAGATTCACCGCTTTGACTGTTACGGCTATGACAGCGGCTTGGTGGTAGTCAGTGTTAGCAGCCATAGGATGTTAATGACAACAGTGGTAAGGTGGCAGTGATCGGAGGTGATCATGGCAGTGAGGTTAGTAATTGTTGTAATTATAGTAGTGGCGATGCGAAACAGTTCCCTTCATTGGATGGAGGGTATGCTCTGTTCAATATATCCTGCCAAGGATGGGATACTCAGGAAAATGATTTCTTTAAAGAAGTCCTTCATTTTAAGTAGAGAGAAAGAAACGACCTCGATGTAGAATGGTAGTTTAACCGTATTAATTTTGTTGTACAAAGTACCCCTATCTATTTATGATTAACCGCATATATCAGACAAGTGTGAGTGTTTAGCAACGTACCACTGTCTATTTCCTTCATAATCACTCTGGTCTAACCATATTCATGAATTTGCCCTGCTTCTCTCTCAGTATTCTCTAAGGGCCATGGCTGGCGTTGTGTGTGCTCATGCATACATCTTTCCTTAGTTTGTTCTCTCTAGGAGGATGTGAGTTGATACCCCTGCCTCCCTCCGATCCTGTGAAGCTCGGGATGCAAAACACGGTTCAGAAGATGATCGCCCCTAGCAAAATCTTGAGATGCAGGTATCTTTGAAATTGCATTTGCAAATGCTTTTGAAATTGTTAGTTCTACAATCGTCTTCTTTTTTTATGTACTGGTTTGAATTCCACTTGATTTGAACAACTTAGTTTCGGTGGTATGTAGATTTTGCGCTTGATCATGATGGTATGAATCCTGTCAGGGACCTCTATCTTGATATATTCGGCTTTAACCCCATGTTTGTCAACCAAATACTTTATATTATGCATTTTAAGTGACAACTATCTTGGTCGTAGTTGTATGAATTTGAATATTGGAATCTATATTGATTGAGTTTTTACGTCATTATATCTTGAAAATTGAATCTAACCGGCTTTGACCTTGTGATAAATGATTTCATATTTTCATGGCAAAACATTCTTTTTAAGTCGAAAAGCCACTATTAGGCCAGATGGTAACGGTTGTTGAAACCTCCTATTAATTGATGAGTTGGAAGTCTACATTGGTGGGTCTCAACCTCTTCCCAATAAAACTAATATAATGTTTTGGTTATATAATCACTCAAATTCTAAAAAAAACATACTGATTGATATTAATATTACAAATATATAAGTTTTATTCAATAAGAGTGAACGAAAATTAAAAAAACCACAAAAGACAAGGATAACACTCCTATCTAAAAGCACATATGTCCTCTTTATATTGAGAAGCTAAGTCNTGAAAATCGTACGAGCTGCAATGCAGGAAGCACGTTACAACCTCCCTCGTTCCCTACTTACCCAACGAACAGCCAAGAAACATATTTATTAAATGATATTTTTGATGGGTGCCCCGAGCGCACTTGTTCAAGTACAATAAATATACCAAATAGCATTTAATACATTCCAGGAGTAGAATTCATTCATTTAGAAATTGCACTTTACGAGAAACATAGTCAAATTAAATTGAAAGATGTGTTCTTTCAATTCATGTTCTCCTGTACACCATACCTAAACTCCAAACCCGGAAGCGTGGCAACGTGGGCTCGGTACGTTAAGCATACAATTCCGTACGTCAACTGTCAGATCCGTATCCAATATCTGTCAGCTTTTTTTTTTCAAATAAAAAAGTTAACTAGGAAAATTAGATGGGAATCCAATAACTATCGTACAGAGTCGTATGCATGCCATATAGAGCCTGTGTCGCAGCGCCCTCATTCTGAACTCCTTTGATTGAAGGCCAAAAAGAAATTATTGCCCCAACTTGGACCCCCCTCAAAATGAAAGAAGACTAGCATATTAATATTGGAGAGCTTTTTCTTTTATTGGCTCAATTTCAAAACTCAATCATTTTTGGGCGAATGATAAAGGCAATCGACTATTGAGATACATGAGTTGCATTATAGCAGATGATTTTGACATAAAAATTGAGGGTTTTATATAACTCTTATCATGTTTGAAGATTGCGGGTGAAATTTTTAAGACTTTAAAATTATAGATGTAAATATCGAGAATTGAAAATTTTGGGCACGTGTTTTAAGTTCATTGGGAACTCTCAAAACCTTAATGAAGTTTGCATTAGTAGCTATACTACCCCTATACAAATGAACTAATGGGGTGTTAGAAAATGTTTTATTAAAATAATTTTTTTCTACTTTTTCTATGTTTAGTGCACATTAAGGAGTATTGTCATATTTTTTTGATATTTGGCATTCAAAAAAATAAGTTAAATGGAAAATGTTTCCTAATCAAAAAAATATAAACCCTAAATTTTAAAAAATAACTTCTTTTTGTCAAAATAAAATATCATCTTTAGAGCTCATTCATTATTAACAATGACCTTCAACACTTTTTAATAAAAAATTATTCAAAAATGATACCATTGTGACTCGTGATACCCTGGGCTGCTGTAGGTCATTAGCTGATAATATCTCCGGCCGCCACCATTTGTCGCCGACCGTCGTATAATGCCTAGAAATTCGTAGTGTCAACCCATTTATCCAATTTAAAGGATAAAATCTGGACAACATTCATCTCCTAGCAGAGTGTTCGTATGCCATATCCCACAATCCCAAACGTTGGACGCATACCAGCCACGCTGCTCAGACATGAACGCCACAGAAATGTAATTAATCGTATATGTATCTCTGCAGCATACAAGGCCTTACAGTTCGTGACGAAACAGAGTTGATGCTATTAAGCAAAGCCAATCCTCAAAGCAGCTTGTACTATCTGTTTGGCGGCCGCTTAATCCCACTTTCCTGTGATTTTGAGCAGCTCCCGTCAGCTGTTTTGGAGTCATTATCATTATCATATCTATATATAGACATCATCAAATGCCATAACGTTATCCTGATTGTTGAAAGCCTACTTTTTCAGGCCTTGCCTCTGCTTTCGGCTGCAACGTTACTCGGACAAACCATCTTTTGACATATTTGTATGAAAGGATAGAAGGTGAAGGCTTATCCCACTTGGAAGCTGGTCCTACTCTTATGCACATGTAACTATGGGGGAAAAGGTGACGCTGGACAGATGGGTAGAAATCCTTAAAGAAAACAGAGCACAACTTATTCAAGCTTTTTCCTTGTTGTCATTGCACTTTCCACGGCTACTTGGACCCACCATCCCACTAACGCATGCCACACCGCTAACCATTGCAGCTGAGCTAGGTGGGTCGGTGTGTTCAATTTTAAGGGCAAGATTCTAATCCCCACATAAAATATGACACACAAATTCAACAATTAATCGGGTGTCGGCAACCAGTCCATTCTACTGGCATATTAGCCGGTTCAACTTAAGTGCAGCTAGCTGAATTTGAATGTGTGATTGCAAATTCGACTCATCTTTCTGGACTCATCTAATACTGGTAGTTACAAACGTATTCAGATGGCAGTAGACTGAAAGCATCGTAAGCATCTATTTAGATGCATGTGTGATAAGACTGCTATTGACCCTAGTCATACATGCATGGTCATCAAAACTTTCCACTAGCCATGTCAGATTTCCATCTTCTGAAAGTATAAAGGAAGACCAAGAGAAATAAAAATAGACAGTAATTATAAAGGGCATTATGGATTTCGCTGATTCTCTGCGATGCTGAGCAACAGAACATGCAATGTCATCCTTCATGACAAAGTAACCATCTTTTCTTTATAATTGCACCAAATTCGATGGTCCTTTTACTTTAATTTCCTTTCCTTTCCCCTCTCTCTGCCCTTTAGCTAGAAAATCTGCGCCCCTACCTCTGTATTTTCCTCCCTCCTTCAGTCTCGCACTCTGCTTCTCTCTCAGCGGCTTTCGTTTTCATCTCCGTTCAATGTTTTATAAGGGTCAACAGTTTGGAAATCACATTGAAAAACTTGTTGGGTCACCCAGAAAACCCTCCAAAAATGATGGCAAAAGGAACTGTTAGATTCAATTCCCTCTTCTTCTTGCTTCTTTCTTCCCTCACCATCTGCACTTCAGGTAAGTTGCTATCCACTTGCATCCATTTCTTCAAAAAATTGTTCACCTTCTTCTCATTCAATTTTTTTCTTATTTCTGTCAGGATTTTTGGTGGGCTTATCCTATGAAACAAGAAACAATGCTGCTTCTTCAGCTATCAAGGCAATATCATTCCTCAAGCTAAAAAGGCTCTCTCCATCTCTTATAAAGGTTCTAGTCTCTGATCACATTACTTTTCTTGGTCTATCAAACACTGGTGTTTCTGTTGATATCTACTTAAACCAAGAACCCTTTGAGTATACAAAAAGTTCCAAACTATCTGGAGTTTCATGGCTCAAAACCCATTTCAGGTCTGATAGTTCAGATGTGAAATTCAACAGCATTATAAAAATAGGCAGTAGGATCAGCGACTTACAGGGGAAAAATGATTTGCACTCGCTTCTCTCTACCTTGAAATCCACCTATTCATTGATCAATGGTCTTCAACTTGAATACCCAATAAAAGTCTTCGCTGCATTCCAACTTCCATTCCTAGAGAACATGAATAGCAGAAGGAAAAGAGACTTGGGCAGAATTTTCCATTTTCTGAAGAGAACTAGGTCTTTTGTCATTGTAGAAGCCCATATTGACGGAGAATTGGGCAAGGAAGACATGATTCTACAGTCAATTAAAAATAAAGCAAACTCTGTCAATTCACTTCTTTCACATACTGATGTACCCATTGTTTTGAGAATCAAAAGCCCTACTGTGTTCTTCAAGCAATCAGCTGATAGCAATTTGATCAAGATTTTACAATACTCGGAGAATGGAATCCTTATTATGGGCAGGATAAGCGGGTTGCTTGTGGAAGTGCCTCAAATACAAGAACTCGAAAATGAGGAACCAGATAGGGAAGGACAGCATGGATTTTCTTCGTCGCATAGAGCACTACTATCGGATATTGATTCTAAAACTACTACACATGACACATTTGATCCCCTAACAACAAGCTATCCCTCAAATCCTGCTACATATCCCTCAACAACACCGGCTAACTATCCATATAATCTCACGCCAACCATTATTACTGTCCCTGCTACAAATCCCTCAACACTCACACCTGCAAATCCTGCTGCGACACCTGTCACAGTCCCTTCTGCAACACCTGTCACCGTTACCCCGACTAATCCTTTCAATTCCCCAGCGTCAAACACAAATCCACCTGCACTGGGCACGAATCCAGGAGCTCAACCAATAACAAATCCTGTAACAACTTATCCACCAACGGTAGGTAACGTCCCAGTTACTACTACCCCAGTCACGAGTATGCCGCCTCCTGCAGCAACCATCACTCCAATCATTCCAGGACAGACATGGTGCATAGCAAGGAGTGGTGTGTCAGAGAGCGCCCTTCAGCTAGCTTTGGATTATGCCTGTGGAATCGGAGGTGCAGATTGCTCGATGATCCAACAGGGAGCAAGCTGCTATAATCCAAACACCGTTGAAAACCATGCCTCGTATGCATTTAATAGCTACTTCCAGAGGAATCCGTTGCCATCTAGCTGTGATTTCGGAGGCACCGCTGTGCAAATCAATACAAACCCAAGTAAGCTGAGACACAGAATCACTATTTTCATGTCAGCTTCTGAGAGTTTTGAAACATTGCTAACCTGAGAAATTTACAGGTTCTGGTTCTTGCATTTACCCATCGTTAACGACAACATCACCTTTGACAACACCACCATCAGTCACAACAATAACACCAGCAACAACATCCTCTACATCGGGAGCTTCTGGATTAGGGTACGGTGTTTGTCAACTAGGTCATTTAGAGCTTTCATGCCGAGTATTTCTTTTCCATCTAATGACACCTACCCCTGCTTTTCTGATTGTCTGCCAGCTCTGATCCTCCACCTTCAGTGCTAAACATAAGCAATCCTGCTTCAACAACAACCACTGTTTTTGGGTCTGAAAGCCCTACTGCTGTGAACACCCCACCGTCATCTGGATCAGCTGGGCTGCAACTCTTCAGTAACTGCATCACCGCGATAGTTTCATTCACCATTGGGAAACTAGTTATGGGCTCATAGTTTCGGATCTTCTATGCAAGTAGCAATAAATTTGCAGATCAACTACTTTAGCAGCAGACCAGACCTCAGCTGGTAAACCTATGTACATATCTTTTGCTGAATAGGTATATTGGGTCTATTACAATATAATTCCAGGTATTCTCAACATCTAGACCCACAACCAGCTCCTAGTTCAGCAGCCAATATAAGCTTGCCTGATGTGCAAAGACATGGTTGCTCAAAGTACCAATACTGCATGTGCAGCTTCTAATTGTCTGATGCCTTAAAAAGAAAAAGAATTCAGCGTGTGCAGACTTAAAGAGGTGTAGAGGAGACCATGATTTAAATTTTTCTAGCACGCTTGTATCAGTTAGTATATTTGTATGTACACACCAGTTGAATGAGTTTATTATATCACAATTTAGGACTCCCAGTTGATTCAATTGATTTGGTAATGGATTGACTAGCATCCATTGAATTGAACCTGCATTTTTGGTGCTCAATTGTGGTCAAATACTGTTTGGTAATGTGCATAAAATTATAATCTAGCCGTGCATAAGGAAATGGAGGAACAATGAGAAACAGATCCCTTAACACTGCAGCTGTCATCGAATCATGGCGGCTACTTCGGTAAATGAAGGAATTGAGACCCTTACCGCCGCTGCCACCACCTCTACCATTACCAAAAGTGCACCTTTTCCATGCTACTATCATTCCCCACCATTGTCATTACAACCATGGAGTTCATAGGATGGTTAATTACCCCTTCCCCATTTTATCCCAGGACCAGCTGATCAACTATGAGAAAGAATAACTTCACCCGCTGCAACCATAGAAACATCCCTCTTAAAAGTATTTCCTTCAGCCAAATAGAGGGAAATTAGTTTATCAACTCTACTGAGGGCAAAAGGCTTAATTTAGTTTATTCATTCTTTACAAAATAACAGAGGAAAAAGAGTAAAAGATTACTCTAAACATTCCTACCAAAGCATAATTTGTTTAGTTTTTCTTATATCTTCTTCAAATGCAGGAAAAACAAAAGAAAAAGGATTACTCAGAACATTCCTATTGAATTATGATTTGCTTTCTTAATATTGAAAATTTGCAATGGGGAGGGTAGAATTTCGTTCTAACCTCCTTACTGAATATGGGGGCTCTCCTTTCATAATGAAGAAAGAAAGACTCCTTCAGTGAAGGACCCTGATTCCATAAGCCAAAGCTCAATCGGGTCTCCCTTCTCGTTGTATTGATCAATAAAAAAAGGAAAACATGCTAGACAGTATTTTTTTGGCTAGTCATATGTTTGGCCATATACTACTTAAAAAATTAATGCAGGTGATGAAGTTCTACATGCCTGAATATGGCCAGGTTTTCTCAAGTACCATTAGTGAAAGAGTGGCATTATGATGGTATCTTTTAGACACTCAGGTAGACGACAGTCCATCGGTCTGTCCAGACAAAGGGCTCCAAAATAATATAGATGGATAGAAGCCACAGCACCAGATTGTGTCCGTTATCATTTTCTCTTGCCAAAATATCAGGTGATTTCTGATTAAAGAATGAAAAATGAAAATAAAAATATTCCAGCTCCCAACCACAGAAAATGGTGTATATTCCTTTCTCTATTTTGTTATGCACTAATTAATTTTACAGGTTCATGCAATGGCCCACTCTTCACCAAATCCAAAAGGACCTGTATTTCATTCCATTAGGGCTAGTTGAGAATGTCGGGATCTATGAAATGATAAGAAAGCATTTGTTCTTCATTTCTTATGCACCTTGAAAATAGAAAAAAAAAAAAAAACAATTAAGGACTAACATTTTTTAACATTTTCTGATTTTTATATCAAAAGAGGTTGTTATGAAAATAAAGAAGATAAAATTAAAAAAAATAATGTTCAATCACCATTTTAGAACCATTTATCGCATTTATCCCCTTTTTCTTCATTGAACACATCATTCTCAAAATTAAACAGGCCATAACAGTAATCCTAAAAAAGATACAGAAATTTCACTCAAAACAAATGGGATACCCCTATCCAAGATAGTAGGATAGAGATCGTTTTAGGTCACCAGCTTCATCAGATGTTGCATATACTTAAAAAATGTGCTTTATATAAATATATAAAATTTATTTAGCTAGGAAATATAACATCTATTACTCATGATCTGCTTGCTTTTACAAATATTTAATGTCAAAATTAGAAAAATAGAAATCTTTTTAATTGTAGATATTCTTTCCAGCCTGCATTAACTCCTCGGCCCTTGCCCAAATATTCAGTGGGGTGAGGCGGACATACCAATTAAAAACCCACCCATCCAGCCCCATTGACATTCCCTCACGCACAGCTCTTATAGGGTGGAATGCCTAATACCGTGTACTAAGAAGATCATTTAAGTGCCACTTTTTGTATTGATTAGATCCATATAATAGATGTCACATCATCTTTTTCAATAAAAAAATATAGTAAACTTACAGTACAAACTGTGTTACTCATAAAACTATCTACCCCAGTTTACTCAATAGACGTAAGAGGATCTACTAATCACAGACTTCAAGCTCACAGCTATCAGCAGAATCCTGCCTCATAGATCATTCTGCTAATACACTTGTAATCAAGTTGTATATTAGAAGATCAACTATTGTAGATGTAGTTTTCTTGACGGGACAGCCCAAAGGGGGCTTCTCTCAGCCAATGCCGGAGAGGAAATACAGTGGGCTTTTGTGAAGAGAAATTTGCCTCTAAAGCTAAGCTAATAATCTCAGTTGAGATCCTAACGGTGATTCATGCATTTTTACCATAGAATATTGCCTGGTTATAATGATCTCACCTTTTTGAAAATAATACCAAGACCAGCATTGACATGGAAACCAAAATCTTGAACCTGGAGCTTTCCCAGAAGTTCTGTTTCTCACAGCTCTCAGCTGCACCTTGTTGCTTAGTTGCTAACTGATCCCTAAGTTCCTTTATAGCCTTGTCACTTCGTTCTCCCACCTGCCACATTAGATTGCATGAGCACAAATTATAAGAAAATGAATACAGAGAATGGCATACAACTTGCCCATCTGATCATCATTAGAGGTCCTTAGGCTGAGAAATGGTAAAATAGGCATTTGATTAATTAAAAAAGGAGAGCCAGCAGAATGCTACAAATCATCTTCTCCACCTAAGGGATCGATTATTCACTTAATCCCCTGTTGTCGTCATGTCTGTTGTTGGGTGAAATTGGTAGAAGTCATGGCATGATAAGCAAGGGTTGGGGGATGATCTTTTAATTTTTGAACTTTCCACTTTTTCCAAGCTCTATTCTAAGCTTCTTTCTTTCCCAATTTTATTATCAACTTTTATTTTGGTACTAATTATATAATATGCAAATGAACAAGTAAATTGAACACATTCGAAGTCATATATTATAATACACACACGATTTTACAAAAAACTTCACAAGTATAAAAGAAAATAAAAGGCAATCTTGGACTTTTCCATGATAAATTTGGGATTCTTTTTTTTTTTTTACAGAGAGAATTGACATTGATATAAAAATTGATAATAGAAACAGAAAAAATTGAAAATCTGAGAATATTTTTCTATAATTTTCAGTTGTTGTAGGAGAAATTACTTGAGGAATTCGCAAAGATTTTACACTTTGATAATCAAAGAAATCACATGATCGGTATTCTCAGCCGGGTGTCAAATTATTAACTGAATAAAGAGATTAAGCGCACAGGAAATTGCATTCTCAAGAATGAAATTCACCGCCATTCAGAATACTGAAGATACTGAAGATTAAAGCGAGGATCCAAGAACATTTTGATACGTACAGTCATTCAATTTTAATGCAGATTAATGACATAAGGAGTGCATTATCGAGGACATAAATTCAAGGAATGACAGATACCCTTTGGAGTTTTCTTGTTTGAGAGCGAGCTTCCTGAAGACAGAATTCCATTTTCAATACTCTTTTCTTGAGCTCCTGATCAGCCCTCCGATGCTTCTCTATCTGTTCAGGAAACAAGTTTTAACGAAATAACTGAAGCACCAAAATACAACAGTGTTGTATTCAGGATCAGAAAACATAAGCAACTAAAAGAGTACATGCCTGTGCTTCCATTTCCTTGGTCTTCTGCTTCCAGTGGAAAGACGAGATCCTTATTTCATCCTTCAATTTAGCTATGTCCTCATCCTTTGCAGCTAAAAGCTTATTGATCTCCTCAAAATTCTTCGGAGAAATCTCCTCTAACATTTTTCTTAGTTCACAATCCTTGGCTGCTTCAGCTTTTGCAACAGCCTCCATAATATCACGTTCAACTCTTGCAACTTCATCTTTCAACTGCTTCTGTGAAGACTTCCTTGCTTGAAGATCCATTTGAAGGCTATCAAACTGCTCTGCTAGCATTTGAACACGACTCTCGTGTTCTTTTAACAAACAATTCTTCTCATCCAGCTCCTTCAGTAGAGACAAACACTGAAGCTGTGCCGATTGAGCTGACACAGCACTTGCATCAGCCATAGCCTGAGTAGCTGTAAGCTGAGATCTGAGAACATCCAGCTCTTTGAGGTACTGTATTGCAATGAAAACTGCAGTCAGGACAATGATGACCCAGAGGCATTGCAACCTCCCGCACCCCAATCTTACCAATTGTATGAAATGACAAGTATTCTATAAGCAACAGAGGTAACACAAGCCATAAACAAAATTTCAATAATGTCATTATAGGTAAATTCAAAGGCCTTCACCTAGGACTCTGACTCATCAATGTTAACTACTCAAACTTGTTTTCCCCTTCATATAGCGACATATTTGAAACTGCAAATGTACATTAATTTTTAGGGCAGGTCTAGTCTTTCATGCTGTTAACAGTTATCAATAAAAAATTTCCTTCAAAAGATAAGTCATTAAGAAACTCAGCCCTCAGTTTAAACAGTTAATACTGGTCGATTATGATTGACAGCATTCTTTGGCCTTTTTGAACGTGCAGCTCAATTTCTCACATCTACACTAATCTGACATAAAAAAATTCCAGTCTCAGAAAAGGCAGATTTTTTAATATCGTTTGATATGGACTTTTCTGGGGTCATGACAAAATATGTTGCCTTTGTCATTCATATATCCGCTTGACAGTAACTAAAAGCAGAAAATGAGTCTTATATCAGACAGGCTCTCCTAGTTTGTGCCTACATGAGAAAGCTGATATAGATAAAAACATTTTTATCAACAATTTTACTATTTTGATCCAGAAAAATCATAACTGCAAATTTAAGATTATTATCTTCTTAAAGGACGAACTTGCAAAATATCAGTTGTGACATATCATTTCAGCCCATATGTACTAGTATTTGAAGAACCCACGATCATAATGATATGCCCGGGACACTACTGCAGTTGCTTATGACACGCCTATGGTGCCAAAACTTAATATGGCATCTGCAATAATGAAAAATACATACACCAAACTCAATTAAAAGCATAATGAATGAGTAACACTCGGGTTAACTGAGTTGAAAAATTATTCAGAAGATATTTCATGCCATGTGAGTTTCAATTGCATAAATAGTAACAATGAACTCACTGGAGCACACAATATTTGACTAAAAAATTTGAGACTGCCAACTTTTGTTCACTCCATTTAAATATCGGCAAAGATCAAAAAACAGCATCAACCAGGTAAGACCTATTTTAACTTGACATTGTGATCCCAGCTCTATGACCTTAAATCCAAAAATATTGCAGGATCAAAGCTGTGAGGACACTGTAAGCAGAAAATCTAAAATCACTAATACAAAGAACCCAAGAGAAACATTTGAAGGCTAAATCATAGTTAGCTTTTGTGCCACACATTTTGACCTACATTTTACTTTGGTATGTGCTAGTTATCAATCCAGATTAAAAAGGTAAGAGCACACGTATAGCATAGAACAATATCTAACTTATTAATCATAATTCTTAAACACAGAGATCTTGGTCTTGATAGATCCCTGCCAATTGAAGTTCAAATCTAGAAATTGTGATGATAACCCTAGGAAGTCAGTTCTTCCAGGCAAATTCAAGTTTACAGTAAATACGTGACTGTTTAGCAAAATAATTATATATAGAATTTGCTACTTCAAGTTATTCTTTTCTAAAATAATAAGCCCTTGGCAAGGACATTTCTACCAGTTTCACGACTACATGAAGCACAGTTCTGCAGTTTGTCCTCTGTGTCTCCATTCTAACGAAACATAAAAATTAACCAAGCCCCAGCCCCAAAAGGTTAAAAAAAATTAAAATAAAGTAGAAGAAAACAAAAGTAGAGGACCAAGCCACATTTCATTATAGAAGGCGGGAAAAGGGGAAAAGGTAAACATCATACAGCTCTAAACTGGCCTTGGCCACCATATGCATTTCTGAATTTCAAGTATTTTATGAACTACTCGAATATAGAGACAATATTCAGTTGAATCCTAAAAACTCCAAATAAGATGAGATAAGAAATATAAAATTCTAAGTAATAGGGCCCGTAGCCATTTCCCTTTAGCGACAAAGAAGATGAAAAGCCAAAGGATTAACAAAAACAGATGTGCAGACATATCCAGCTAGTAGACTAAAATCCTACAAAAAGTGAAGAAGCGAGATGAACATACCATAAACCATTTAAACCCACTCGACTCGTTTAACACCTCAAATTTCTGAAAACTGACATTTAACTTCTTGGGCATCTATAATACGAGGTCGATAATCCATGGAGAAAAACAAGCTTAAGAAGAACGGAGAATCATAATAATAATGAGTTTGAGTTGGACCTTTTCAGCCGCAGATGTTGATGCTTCTATTTGTTCATTTCTCTCCTCCAAGCTTTTCTGCAATCTACGTATTTCCTGCTCCATATTCTTGGCCTTGGCCTCTACTTCCTATAAAATCCATAAAATAATGCAGCACAAATTATACAGTAAATAAACAAATAGCCCCACGGCCGAAAAGGACTCATGAACTAGAATAAAAAGGCTGAAATGGTCCCAATTCCAAATTTCCGACTACAAAAACCAAGAAAATGAGGGGGCCAAAGAGAGAAGTGCCCAGAGGGCATGCCTGTCTTGTTAGGGTTTCTTTAGCATATGATTGCTCTTTCAAAGCAAGACGGGTTCGAACGTCCTTTAACTCAGCCGCCAAAGAAACCACGTTACGCTTAAAGCTTTGTTTCTTTTCACTCAAGTCCTTCAACAAAGGATCAATATCCCTCGCCAGTGCCAACGACGGCAACGACGATGATGTGGGTCTGTCTGAATTTGACGTCATCTTGCTGAAACCCACTAGTGATTAGTGGGCACTGAATTTGAATTTGAAAATGAAACTTCAAGATCGAATTATTAGAAGATAGAGTCGCCCGCAGAAAAGCTAGTCCACATGTGAATCTGATGCCGTTAGTTGCCAGCAATTAATATGCATGTGAACAATCTGCACCCCTGAAGAAGTAAAAGGCCGCTTCATAAGTACTTAAAAATATGAGGATTTCTATAGAAGTTAATAGAAAAGAAAATCGAGGGTTTGTCTATTTTGGAGTTAAAGCTAAACATCTTAGAGCCGATTCCAAGTCATCGTCGTTTATTATCAACTTTCTCATCTACTCCTCATGAGTGAAAGGAGTGTAGGTGAAAAAATTATTCCCATAAAACAGAGGTCTGGCAAAATAAAAAAGAAGCGCCGACTAAACATTTTTACCTTTTTTTTCCGTTAGTCTGTAATAAACTCAAAGAAAGAAAAACACCCGCAAATAAAGCAACATTTCTACATGTATCAATGGATCAGTTGAAAACTTATCACCAATAACAGGGTAATTTTATAAAAGATAATATAATAAATATAATTTGAAATCAGCAGTGATAAAAGACTGAGCATGGTATGTCAGCAGCGTTGTGTGTCGCTGCTCAGTTAACCGTGGAAGTTACTGGGAATAAAATGGAGATGGAGGAAACCTGGAC
>JAODPA010135482.1:0-16413 GCA_025585075.1 Nepenthes mirabilis
AACCCTAGTCATTAAAGTTATTAGTTTGGTCAAACTCTAATTAATGATTTCGTTTCAGAACTAATCATCATTAAAGTAAAAGATGCTACCCAGACGTAGAAGATCTCAAGGCAACAACCAGCCTCAAGATCGGGAGGCTGAGTATATGAATCTGTTGGGCCGAATGGCAGATGTTATCGAGGCCTTGGGACAACGAAATCTCGACCCTGTTCCTGCTCCAATTCCGGCCCCTGCAAATCCGGGACCATCTGCATATGATCGTTTTGTTCAAGAACGGGTTCCGGAATTTCTGGGGGAACCAGACCCTGTAAAAGCAGATACATGGTTAGAAAGAATAAAGAAAGTATTTTCTGTAATTCGATGTCCAGAAGAAGATCGAGTATTATTTGCATCTTATCGGCTCGAGGGCGAGGCCCATCATTGGTGGCAAATGAAAAAGAGAGCCTTGGGCGTTCCGGAGGGGGAAATTTCATGGCAGATGTTTGAGGACGCATTTTTGGAAAAATATTTTCCCTCCAGCCTCCGTATCCAGAAGGAAGAGGAATTTCTTCGATTAAGACAAGGTAATCAGTCTGTGGCACAATATGATGCTAGGTTTACGGAGTTGTCACGATTTGCTTCTTATATGGTGGATGAGGAAGAAAAGAAGGCAAGGAAGTTTTTGTCGGGTTTACGGGATGAGATCCGCAAGCAATTGGCCCCCTTCAAACTGACAACATATGCTGATGTATTAGATCGAGCCTTAATTTGTGAACAAGAGCTTGCAAAAGAAGACCTTTTCAAGAAAAGATCATTGAGTAAAGCTGGAATGAGCACCAATTCACGAGCCAGTTCGGAGGGACCATCTAAAAAGCCCAAGCAGCTGAGTTTTGGTCAAAAGAGTGGACAGAACTCGTCATCCTCCCAAGCCTCGGTAGGGTCATGTAAACATTGCGGGAAGATGCATGGGAATAGGCCCTGTCTTAAAATGACTGGGGGTTGTTTTAACTGTGGTCAAGTAGGACATAAAGCAAAAGAGTGCCCTCAGCCGCCAGCAATTCGTGCCTCGAAGCCTACTATTCAAGGAAAAGCCTTTGCGGTATCTGCAAATGAGGCTAAAGCATCAGATGACGTGGTAGAAGGTATTCTCTATATCTGTGGAATTCCTTGTTCAGTACTATTTGATTCCGGGTCTACGCATTCTTTTGTTTCCCCTCGAATAGCTCGTCAAATTACAATTTTACCCGTATGCCTTGATTATACCTTAGCAGTATCCACACCCATGGGCACTTCCATTTGTACTGATGTTTCCTATCCAGGGTGTGTTGTTGAGGTAAATGGATTACCCCTAAATGTTGATTTGATTCTCCTTGATATGAGGGGTTTCGATGTTATTTTGGGTATGGACTGGTTGTCCAGGAACCATGCAACCATTGACTGTTTTCATAAAAAGGTTGATTTTGAGATTCCCGGATGTGAATCTTTTCACATTCAAGGAGTCAGACGGGTGGAGTCGTCTAGCTTCATTTCGGCACTACAAACCCGTCATATGCTCAAAAGTGGATGCCAAGCCTATTTGGCCTATGTTACGGTAAAAGAAAGCCATGCATTGTCAATTAAAGACATCCCAGTGGTGTGTGAGTTTGAGGATGTATTCCCTGATAAATTGACTACTCTACCCCCTCGTCGAGAAGTTGAATTTGGGATTGATCTCGTGCCGGGATCGGCACCTATTTCAAAAGCACCATACCGTATGGCTCCTGCTGAGCTACAAGAGTTAAAGCAGCAATTGCAGGACCTTCTGGATTTGGGTTTCATTAGACCTAGTGTTTCTCCATGGGGTGCTCCAGTCCTATTTGTACGAAAGAAAGATGGGACTTTGAGGTTATGCATCGACTATCGAGAGCTAAATAAAATAACAATCAAAAACAAGTACCCGCTACCACGGATTGATGATCTTTTCGATCAACTACAAGGAGCACGTGTGTTTTCAAAAATTGATCTTCAATCCGGATATCATCAGCTCCGTGTTAAACAGGAAGACGTGGCAAAGACGGCCTTCCGAACGAGGTATGGACACTATGAATTCCTTGTGATGCCGTTCGGGCTGACCAATGCCCCGGCCGTATTCATGGACCTAATGAATCGGGTTTTACAACCATACCTAGACAAGTTTGTGGTGGTCTTTATCGATGATATCTTAATTTATTCTAAGGGTCACACGGAACATGAGGAACATTTGAGGATTGTTCTTCAGACTCTTCGGGAACACCAATTGTTTGCAAAATTGAAGAAATGTGAATTTTGGTTGGATAAAGTAGTATTCTTGGGTCATGTAATTTCTAATGGAGGTGTCTCGGTGGACCCACAGAAAATCGAAGCAGTGGTCAATTGGAGTCGACCCACGACTGTGACAGAAGTTCGTAGCTTTTTGGGGATGGCCGGTTATTATCGCCGTTTCGTGGAAAATTTCTCTCGGATAGCATTACCCCTCACTCGTCTAACAAAGAAAGAAGTAAGCTTTGTCTGGACCGACGAGTGTGATCAAAGCTTTCAGAAACTAAAAGATTGCTTAACATCAGCACCTATTCTAGCCCTTCCTGATAATTCGGGAGGATTCGAGGTGTATTGCGACGCCTCTAAGTATGGCCTTGGATGTGTTCTAATGCAAAGGGGTAAGGTGATAGCTTATGGATCCCGACAATTAAAAATCCATGAGCAAAATTACCCGACTCATGACCTAGAATTAGCTGCCGTGGTGTTCGCACTAAAAATATGGAGGCATTATCTATATGGTGAAAAGTTTTTAGTATATTCCGACCATCAAAGCCTCAAGTACTTATTCTCGCAAAAAGAGCTAAACATGAGGCAACGACGATGGATCGAATTTCTTAAAGATTATGATTGTGATATACTTTATAAACACGGGAAGGCAAATGTGGTCGCAGATGCTCTGAGTCGTCGGACCAGTCTTGTAGCAAGTTTACAAGTCAAGCAGATGGAGATGCTAGACTGCTTAAAGTCCTACGACATTCGGCGATTCGTGAAAGGAAATAGAATGATAATATCCTTCTTACAAGTGCAACCCAAGATCCTCCAAAGGATCAAGGAAGGACAAAAGAAGGGTAGTATTCTCTGGTTTGACACGTTCATCTCGGTGGAAACCCGAAGAATACTCTGGCCGCGTATTCTGGTCGCTTGTGTGAGCGAGTGATGGCAGTGTCACGCCTTGGGATACTATTGTAGAAGAACGAGGACTGCCCTGGTACCCCGGGGGAATGGGGCGATACGATATGGCACGATGCGATGTGCACGACCCCCCGGAGGGTCGTTAAAGATAATCCCTCACGGCCTTAGATCATGTGGAGTATCATGATCCTTTCCTCGTTCTCCCGCATCGTTTGCTAGTACGACCTACTGGCCCTGGTCCGCAAAGATTAAAGTAAAAATGTGAAAACATAAGTTAAACGATAATTGAATGTTAATTGAATGTTCCTTCCCTTCCATATCTCATGATATTTCAATTGCATGATACCCCTTTTCATTGTCATGTTTATATTATCCATAGTTTGATAGTGAGGTATGATTATATTTGTTGAGCGATAAGCTCACCCTTGCACTCTCTCTTTTCAGATGAAAATTCCCTAATGCCCGACGAAACAGAGTAGGACCAAGAAGCAAATTCGACAACATGGATTTTGAAGAAACCTCGAGGATCTAGTTTGATTATGTATGGCATGGGAGTTTTTGTGGATAAACGGTTTTGATTTTGTATGATGGATTATAACGCTTCTGCAGTTGTGTTTGTGGTTATGCTTGGGTTCTATAGTTGGCATCTTTACCTCCGCCGACGTCATACCTGAGTTATGACGCCGGTGCCACTACTGAGGATTAGTGGATCAGAGATCCTGTGTATGATATTAAATATATCTGTGGATGTTGTGCAGAGTTTCTTACAGGTACTTGTATTCTGGTAAACATTCAAGTTACAAAGGGAACTCTGCCCAATTTTCTACAGAAATTATTAAATATTAAGTTATATTAGTTTATTGACGGAGGGGTTATTAGGGAAAATAACCTGGTCCGTCACAAGGCCGGAGTGGCCTTGTGTGTGTATGAAGGCCGGAGTGATGTGGTATAGTGTGGAAGCTAGATTGATATTGAAGAAAATGAAAGCCGAAGTGTAATAAGGCTTGGTTGAAGTGGAAGTGATGGAAGCCAAAGTTGCCATAAATGAAAGTAAGTCGATGATGACCGGTTGGAACACATAATAAATGGATAATGGATAGCGTTATGATATGGATAAAACTGAAGTGTATGATTGTCAAAAGCTTTACCTAAAAATCACAGGAGTAGATTGAGTTCGAGAAAGACCAACCTTAATGATAGCCGAAATAGATTTACTTACCTCGTTGACTATTACCACCTACCTAGAGTAAGTAAACTACTCCTACCTACTCCCACCTACTTTAGAGTTCTCTGGATTTCTCTAGAAGAGACGATATGAATAAAATATCTCTACTAGGTGACCTACTCCACTTACTCTCAACCACCCCATCACCTATAAATACTGGATGCGGGGATCTCAGAGCAAGTTTAGAGGCTAGGAGTCAGAGATGGAGGAAAGGAAGAGAAGGATTCCAGGCCAAATAGGAGTAAGGGATCAATGAGCGATTTTAGGCAAGTGTACCCTACGTTTTTGATAAAATCATATTTCAAATCTGTAAGCATTATTGTTATCATGCTCTCTTTGTTAAGTCTCTACGTAAAGTATAATTTGCTTTCTCTGTGCATCATTAATGTTTATGAATACATTGTTTAAGAACTTCGGTTAATTCCTTTTGTATGAAGTCCAACCATTTACTTGTTTGCATAAAGTTTGATTACTTGTATAATTACATAAAAATCAATTATTTGCATAAGTCCAGTCATTTGTATATTTGATGAAGTCCAGTTATTTGCATCATGGAATAACTTCAGTTATTTGCTTAATTTAAGAATATTTAAAGATGTTCGACACTTTTCACGTCAGAAGGAGTCCAGTTATTGACTTAATTGCATGAAGTCCGGTTAAATTTCATACCTGCATGAAGTTCAGATATTAGCATACTTAAAAGAAGTTCGGTCATTTGTTGGTTCGCAAGAGTATGTCGGAACTAGTTTTCTATGTCCATTGATTTTGAATTATGAATGCATCATTTGAGAACTTCGGATAATTGCTTTTGTATGATGTCCGACTATTTACTTATTTGCATGAAGTTTTATTATTTGCATATCTGCATGAAATTTGGTTATTTACACAAGTCCGGTTATTTGTATGAAAAAGGTATCTAGTTATTTGCATTGATGAGTAACCTCGGCTTTTGGAACTTCAACTTCTTTGCTTTGATAAAAAACTTCAGACTTTGGAAAACGCGTGGTTTAGAAGTTGGAATGTCAATACATGAATCAGCCTTTTGAATTAGTATGGAATATGGAATGCCAACTTAGAATCGGCCATCTGAATTTGTCCAAAGTATGGAATATGTGAACTTTGAATTGGTTTTGAGATACGATTACAAACTATGAATAAATGCATTAAGATTGGACCTAGTACTATTACATAGTTAGATAAGGTTCTTCGACATGCTTTAAAACGTTACGGTAGTAATTGGGAATAACTCCATCCACGGAGTGATATGTGGACCACTGTCCTCGGGGCGTTGTATAGGGAGGAAATGAGATGATATGACCGCTGTCCTCGGGACTTTGTACAGGGAGGAAATAATATGCTACTATTGCTATCCTCGGGGCATTGTACATGGAGGAAATGGATATGACTTTTGAACTTGGGCCTTTGATTGTGAGGAATGAACACAATCTATCCTCGATTACTCCCCCATCGACTGATAAGGTCTACTAGCCTAGGTCCTTTTGAATAATGAAGTTTACAGAATGGAAGGCTAATGAAAATGACATTTAGTTATGAACATAAAAAATTGGCATTAAACTGTGAATTTATGAATTTCAGAAATTTGTATTGTGAACTTTGGAATTCAACATTAATGTATGAACTTCAGCACATGTTTTAATGAAACTGACTCTGGCCATGTTGTTTGATCTACGTGCATAAATGTCTTTATTATGTTTTGTCTATACTATGAATGATTTTTGCATAAGGGTATCTTGTTGGGCTTTCGCTCACTCCCTTCTACTTTTTAAATTTTGATGAGTTTGTGACAAACGAGAGAGTATAAGGATTTGACGGTCTAACTAGGATGGAAAAGTAGATCCGAACACCTGTAGCAGTTAGCTAAACGGACTAAAATAAAGAAAATGGATGATGCAGCCTTATGAAGCAGCAAGGACCGATCTTGATGTAATTTTCATTCGGTTATTTTGGAAAATTTTGTATGACAATTCTGCTGTGAAATTTAATAATAGTATGCTTCTGTATGATGTTACGGTTTGATTTCGTCGGGTTCCTAGTGGTATCTCATGTGTCTTTGTCAATTGACCCTAACTCCTGGACGGTCAAGAGGATGCCAGACAAGTTAAGGACGTCCGGCCAATTGCGATCCTGTGTGTAAAAAGAAGGGAAAGAAAAAGATTTTTATGCCCAAATTTTATCTCGGTAATTTCAACGAAGGTCATATTTAGGGGGAAATATGGCTAGTCCATCACAATTTCCTTGTATGGAAATCCTGTATAGAAATTAGAATGTTAAAAATGTGAAGGCCTTTTGATATTGACCGAAGCATGGAATACGTGAACTTTGAATCGGCCTTGAAATATGATGAATTCTGTTTAAACTTTGAATAAGTGCTTCGGATTTAGAACAATGATATAGTCAGATAAGGTTCTTCGGCAAGTCTTAAAATATTACGGTGGTAATCAAGGGTAATTTCATCCATGGAGTGATACATAGTCCGCCCCTCCTCGGGACAGCAAGAGATGATAGAAATATGGAACTTTAGACTTTGGATTCTAAATGGAAATGGAAATGGATATGAATTGGAACTATGGCATTTGATTATGTGGAGTGAATATAATTTACCCTTCATTATTCTCCCCCTTGGCTGGTAGGGTCTACTAGCCTAGGTCCCTTTAAATAATGGAAATGACATGGCATTATGGATTTTGACAATTTGGCCATACACATGAACTTCGGAAATTAATATTGGATTGTAAACTTCGGATTTTGACGTTGGACTTTGTACTTCAGAAAAATTGACATTAAAATATGGAATTTTGTACTTCAAAAAATTACATTGAACTGTGAACTTTGGAAAATGGCATCGAAACAAGAACTTCGGATTTGGTATTGATCATGAACTTCGGTATTTTCTATGACTCTATGTTATCGCATTCACGATTTATATTGCAAGTTTTTAGTACTTTGTTGAGTTTTAACCCACTCTGTTATAAGTTTTTCTCCCAGATGAGACTGTAGAACTAGTATTAGACGAGCAGGAATAGATAAAGCCTAGCAAAGAGGAATTTTGGAATCGGAAAGCCTGTTGAAGATTTTTGAGAATTTTGATAGTTTTAAATGTAATTATCTCAAACTATAAATGAATGAATGACTATACTTCCACTTGTATACATTTTGGAATAAATCTACTTCTACCATTAACTTTTGGTTATAATCAGGTTTTAGAATGACATCTATGTACAAATTTTGGTTTAATGAAATGAAATGTTAAAAGAATTGGAGCCATGAATATTACATGGCGTCGGATGATCCTGCGTACGTATTGTGAATATATAATTATATAAGTCTATATTTTGTATGCTTACATATGTGGTCCAGTCTGGACTGTCCCCCTTGACTATTTCATCTTGGGATTTAGGTTCGGGTGAATTTTGACGGAGGATTTTAAAGCAAAAAAAATAATCTACTCTGTCACACTAATTCAACTTGACGCCTAAAATTCTCTGATCGAGTTTGACTAAGGTTTCAACATAAACCTCAAATTGCAATGAAACCTCAAAGTCGAAATACCTTATATTCTCATTATTCCGTTGGTATGTTGACAAACCAACATATCACTGGAATGCATGATCCAAATCGACAATAAATGGGCAACTTATCAACCAATTAGCAATTTCTTGCATTGCAAACATGATCATTCGCTTTAACCCTTAATCATATCCTGAGATCTAGAGAAGTTGCGAGCCCACACACACTTTCACCATTTTGATTAATCATTTATTTGCATATTAAAGGTCTTCTTACAACTTGCATCTATGATTCCTATTGGACACCTAAGTTACATGACAGCTATCGGCCTAAGAAAATCCAAAAATGTCAACACAACTAAGGCAAGGTCCTTAATCTTCGGATTACGATTAACTTAGGAGACACAATTGAGACGATCACTCAATAATTTGGTACAACCTCAAATTTCCACCTAAGCCATAAAACCTAAATACTTAGTAAACTTATCATCTTGTTGGTATACCAATGAGCCAACATATTTGACCGGCAGGCATTACCCAACTTCGAGATAAAAGAAATGTTTTTGAAAGTTATTCCACAATTATTTCAACTTTTAGAGTCCTTGCTGTTCCAATAATCCTGAAGAAAAATTACAACGACTTATTATCTCCTAAACATGTTATCTATTTGCGCTAATACAAGATCATGTACTCAGCATGACATGACTACTCAAACCATAGGATTAACTAGACAGCAACTTCACCCATAAGCAAAACCTATAAGCCCTCAAAATAACAACCCCAATTGCTAACTTTAAACTACAGTTGGGGGTAATTCTGATCATGGGTTTCTCCCCCACTTAATCAAAAGGGCAATCACCTATAACTAAGGTAGAAAAAGCATAATTCCAAAATTTTCCTCAAGGCTTCACATGTTACAACAATACACTTGATCCATCAGGAAGCAACCCAAATGACATGATCAACAACTACCATTCAAACCTAGAAGATTATTCCCTCATACCTTACTTCCGATAGATGTCAATTGCTTCTAAGTCAGGGCTCTACAAACATTACAAAATCTTGAGGAGCACTTAACGGACATCCTCTCAAATTCACCTAGACCCAAGAGAAACGTGTGCTTTTGCGACATCAACAAATCCTTCCCAAATGAGCCATTGCTCAAATCCCTTTAGGATCACATTCGTGCTACCGAAGAATCCGTATGCCCAATACGATCTCTTCCCTTACCGAAACTCACACACTAACCTCAACTAAGCACACGTCTAACAACCTTCTTAATCCTTGACAAAGCCCTCAAACAAGGTTCACACTTCCTATGAATCTTTGAGTTCCTCCATGAGGCCATTACAATACTAACCCAAATATTGCTGAAAGATTCAACCTATAAAATTCATAGATTTGCTAATGAATCTACTGGCCCAAATGGTATCATCGAAACTTGCAACAGCCATATCTTTTCTCGATTGCTACTACAAGCACAATTCTCATTTATTACAATCAATAACGCTATGGGCACAGATTGATCTTAGAAGTCATTACAATAGATCAAATAATTCACTTATTTACTCATTTTGCCCGCTTATTAAATCATTAATCTCCTGGGCAACCTAACTTCCAAAATCCCACAAGTTACCTCATCAGTTTGTCTTATATGCGTCAAAGGTTCTAGAGCATCCCATTGCGACACCTAACCGATGATTTCTTGATTCTATATGAAATTCTTAAAGATCAGTGTCGATCTCAATACAATCTTGAATTACAAACTAGAAGATCAGTCACCTAATCTTCCTTCCAAAAAACATCGGCAATTATTCACACAGCCAAACTCCTCCATGACCCTGAATGGCCTCCAGATGTGGTTTCATTATCAGATAAACTTAGCATAGATCCCCACAACTCGACCTATAGGCAAACAATAATAATTACTTGATACCTTGACTAACTCAGGTTCATACTCAAAATTGCACAATACGATTGCAAGACATAATGTGCTTACCAGTGCAATTCATATCAGCTCGGTGACTCACCGACTAAGTCATCCTTATTGTCACATCAAGATTGGCTCCACAAAATAAATTAGATTATCCAACCAACATATACTATATACCTAAGAAAATATTGTAGATTCTATGCAACAAATGTAAAACCTAGATCCTCAAATTACAAATAACTTGGAAACACCAATAGAATATAGATTCTAAATCCCAAAGTAATGCATATATCGAAACATCATGATTCAGGAACCTTATCTCCTGCTACAATGGACGATACTTCTATACTTCGTGCCATCATCATGAAACATCGATCCATGGTATTAGGCTCTTTTACAATCTCACCCATGGAAAAGGGCAATTCCTAATCATTCGATCGAACTATCCACACCTAAAATATAGTCTCAGAAATCCCACCGAAACGAGATGCTCATCCATAAAATATCCACGAATATATCCTACGATATCTCTTTTTCCTCAAGACTAATGATTCTTTCCATGTCAACCGCCCGAGATCAACTTCACCTCCTATTTTACATGGGGCGACATTACCTTATCTTCCTTCAACATTACATGACCACAATATCATCTTGATTCTCAGGATCCATATCTCAACCCCTATGAGATCTGAGCCACCCCAAAGTTTAGACACTTAAACATCTCCAAATCAATTATAATTTGACATCCTTGAATTCGATAGACCAGATTTAACTCTAAGTTATTCTAACCTCAAGCCATTGATTCCACTTTATCCATCATGCTTGATCATTCTATTCAAACATCCCTTCTTAGCAATTACTACTCTAAGAGCCTCAACCCAGAGCCGATCACCTAAACATCAAACGAAAATAGATTAATATAGGCCTCAAATTAACACCGATCAACTCAAACACTAAATCGGCACTAATCAAATTTAAAACTCAAGGTGCCGCCCTACAGCTCCTCTCGACCCCATTGTCGACCATTACCACGAATAGGCCTTCGCATAGGAGCCATTGTGATTACTAATAACCTATCTAAAGGCAATGCAATACGGGTTAGGTTACACTTTAGACACTAACGAGGACCTTTAAGCTAGACAACTAAACTCAATTTCTATCTCTAACTTAGTTCAAGCCTAAGCTAGCCAACCGGGAGGACGAGGAACGATTATGATGCCCCTCATAATCTAAGGCCAAACAACGTACTCAACATCTAATAACAAACTTTTGCCTAGAAAAGGCCGAACACCACATGGCATACTAGTGTGCCTATCATCCGATCATACAGGGCTGATAAAATGCTACACTAACCTCCTGTGGTCTAGAGGCAGTCTTTATTCTTTCACAATAATATCCTAAATCTTACCAATAGTATTATCTGCTATAATATGCAGTTGGAGTAATCTTCGAGTCTCTATTGTATTGCTTATGGTAGGCAAAGGGGTATTACATTCGTAGCACAATTCCATGGTTCTTGTTTCATGGCTTCTTATTCATTTGAGGAAAGGTCCACCACAATACAATTCATAATATCTCTGTTCGAGAGAACGATTCAATCGCATATTACATTGTGGACTTCCATCCGTTTATATATACAATTATTATCTTTCTTTCGGATTTAAGTCTTTTCACAAGTCAATTTGGTTGCATGGACAATATAATACATATGAAGGATTAGAATTCCTTACCATATTAGGTAATTATCATTTTGGAGGCCTCCGGGACACATTTTCTTCACAACGGAACACAAACATATTTTTTCAGAACTTATAATTGAACATATACAATTAGACATAAGCTTTATAACAATTAGGTGGTGTGGAAGCATGCAAAATTCTCATTTATTCTTGGTGAATAGTGTCGCATATGAACAGTGCCCGGTTGTGCATATCGAATAATTCTCAAATTTTCAGGCATCTAATGGGCAAATTATCAAATTCGTGTCATGGGTAATCATAATCTCAATTCAATTTATGCATAAAACTAGAAATATGTGCTTAAACAAGGTCCGGCACGGGTCTAGGATTTTGCAAATGGAAATCCACATAAAACTACCAAATCGGGTATCCAATCGGTAAATTAACTTATATAGGATATAGGTAATGATATTCTAGTCCCAAACTAGGCAAAAGCCCCAAAAATGGAAGCCGAAACCACCTGAGGCATGGGTGAACAGTATCGGCGCGATATGAACGTGCATAAAAATGAAAAAGGAGAGCATGTGTAATATCCTAATTTTTTTTGTAATGTTTCGATTCCTAAATAAAATAATTAAGTTTATATAATAAAGATTTTGTTTAATTAATGGAAATAATATTAATCATCAAAATTGGTAGAAAATTATGGTAAGCTGATCGAAAAATTTGCAAGAACTATGTTGATCTGAAATTTGAAGCGGTTAACCGGCATTTTTGGAGTGATCGAAATTTAGTAATTATGTTGACCGGAATTTGTGGGAATTATTAACTGAAAATTGGGTAATAAAGTAACCAAAAATTTGGAGAAGAAAATTGACCAGCAATTTTGGTGACATGTTGACCGAAAAAATGGGCAAAGTTGACCGGCCAAAATGAGGATATATGTTGACCGGAAAAATGAGAAAAGGTTGACCGGCAATTTTGGTGACATGTTAATCAGAAAATGGGCAAAGTAGACCGGCCAAAATGAGGATATATGATGAGCAAAGTTGACCGGCGGATATAGATTTTGGGCCGGTTTGTGAACTGGTCAGTATGCACAATCTAACAGAATAAGAAATACTAGGAATTATGACAAAATACCAGGATTTGTATTTTGCCTTGTTTAAAGAAAATTTGAGGAAATGACCGGTATGCAAAAAATGCCCGGTCAATACGTTGACAGGCTACGTAAATAATCCAAAAGAGCATTTTAAGATAAGCATTCCGATGCCAATCTTCCGGTCAATATATTGACTGGAAATTCTGTCATTTTGCTAGGGTGACAAGTTTTACATGAAAGAGTCGGAACGAATAATGTATTGAGGAAGGAGCAGTGAATTTGGCCGGAATGGTGTATTTTTCCGGTTTGGCACAATTGGGTGGAATGGGTATTTTAGGCAAAATAGTGCACTGGCTGGTTTAATACAAAATACCGAGATAGTACATTATGACTGATTTGAAGTATTTTAACTGAAGCAAAATGTCGGGTAAGTAAAATAGCAAGATGGGCAAGAAATATTGAAAGGGTGCATTTGGACGGTTTGATACATTATGGGAGAAATAATGAAAACCTGACTGGGAAAATGCAATAGGCGAAATAATGAAATGGAATACAGAAAAAGCTGGAAGGATTAAAAATGTGGGAATCGGCATGGGTAAGATTACCCAAAAACACTAGAGCTTTTCAATGATAACCCGACTTTATTCCACCGCATAAAGCCGCCGTCAAGCCTAAATCATTGTCTTAAAATAATAATAATAAAGTGGACATAAAAAAAAAATTTCTTTTCTTTTACACAGGATTGATGAGGCCGAATTATATGGGCTGGCCTTCCCGTTTTAATTGCAAACTTGAGATACATACTAGAATTATTAATTTCATTTATTCAAAAAGAAATCACGGAAACATGCTAACATCCATCTTATACAGCGGAATATTATACAAGTCTTCTCAAAACATCAAAAGGAAATAAAATTAGGCTCTTCATTAATCAGCTCCGGCCCGCTAGCTATATCATATGGTTCTACTCAACTTCGTCCTCCATAAGCCTTTCATCATCTGAAAAGTGGCAAGAATGAGCTATAAAGCCCAGCAAAATACTCACATGCAGAAAATAGAAAACATAAACATATATAACTTAGCATATGAAAATCATCATGTCTTTTCTTCTTTAGTTCGGAATTTTCTTAGTCTTTTCCTTATTATCTTGTCTTCTGAAAACTCATAAAAATCATTGAAAATTCTTATCATCTTTAGGGACCGGACGGGAGCGGACAACATCGAGGACGGATTGTGTGTAACCCCACAATCTAATGCCGTATCCCCTATTATGCTCCACGGGGCGGGAGGTAATGCCTTTAACCCGGCGTACGGGGCCGTAGTCCAAAAGTCTTATGCCACCAGAAAGTTCCCTCCCGTGGCCCAGGAGGCAATCCTCGAGTGTCACTCCAATATCCTTCATCCATCTTTAACAGCAAGTTTAATGGAGACTCGGTTCATAGTTCTTGTCTTTTAATGGCCATGCGTCATAGTTCGGAAGTCGAAAGTCGTAGAATTCCACTTGCTGTCCGGATTACATGCATTGTTCCATATTCATATACATAGGCCAGAGTTCTTTTTCGAACAGAAGGCTGGAGTTCCAAAAGCAAAAGTTCTTTTGTCAAAGTCGGAGTTCTTAAAAGCCGGAGTTCTTTATTCATAAAGGCCGAAGTTCCTTATTCATAAAAGCAGGAGCTCTTTTTCAACGAAAGCCATGATTCAGAAACCGAAGCTCAAATAGCCGGAGTTCCTTTAAATCCGTAGCTTTAAAACCGGAGTGATCTTTCTTTAAAATCTGGAGCTCTAAAATTGGAGTGATCTTTCTTTAAAATCTGAAGCTCTAAAACCGGAGTGATTTTTCTATAAAAATCGGAGCTCTAAAATCGGAGTGATTTTTCTTTAAAAATCGAAGCTCTAAAACCGGAGTGATTTTTCTTTAAATTCTGTAGCTATAAAACCGGAGTGATTTTTCTTTAAAAGGACAGAGCTCTTTTTCGTAAAAGGACGGAGTGATTTTTCTTCAAAAGGACGGAGCTCTTTTTCGTAAAACGATGGAGTTCTTTTTCTTCAAAAGTTAGAAGGCTTTTTTGCAATTATCAGAGTTCATATAATTTGACAAATAATCATATACTTCAAGCAGAATAAAATCTAACACCATGAATATCAGAGTTTCTTTTAAACATGCGATTAAGAATGATAAATCACAAAAATAGAACAGACATCATACATACATAATTTCATAAGAATATCATATACTTACGTAACAAACATACATAAACATGAACTTTAAAAATAGGGGTGAGTATCTTGCCTGGGTTTCTTTTACTTTGCCTTGATCTTTTTACTCTTGTCTGAGTTTCTTCTACTTTGCCTTGATCTTTATTCTTGCATGGGTTTCTTCTACTTTGCATTGATCTTTTGGCCTTCCTTTACTAGAAACTCTATTACGTGCCTCTTTCTCATTCTTCTAGTTTTTATTTATAGGCCTTGGGTCTGATGGCCATCATTAATAATTGGTAGTTCAGGGGGAATGTTTCTTATTTATGGCTCTACATTTTCTAAAAAGTCCCCCTTCTTAATTAGATCATTTATGGTTTTGTATTCCCAAGGAGTTCATTAATTCCTAATTAATTGAATTTAACAAAATTTAGATTTCTCATGTAAATACATTAAATTCCTAGTTAACTGAACTTAGTGGGATTTAGCTTTTTCATGTAAACACATTAAATTCCTAGTTAATTGAACTTAGAAAGATTTAGCTTTCTCATGTAAACACATTAAATTCCTGGTTAACTGAACTTAGAAGGATTTAGCTTTATCATGTAAACATATTAAATTCCTTGTTAACTGAACTTAGCGGGATTTATCTTTTCATGTAAACACATTAAATTTTCGGTTAACTGAACTTAGCAGGATTTAGCTTTCTCATGTAAACACATTAAATTCCTGAACTTAACAGGGATTAGCTTTCTCATTTAATCACATTCCGGTCAACTATCGGCATTAACCGAATTATTCTTACACGACTTCGGTCAACACTTGTTGACCGGATCATCAACTTCGGTTTTACCAACCACAAAGCAACTTCGGCCTTCAGGGCCACTTCGGCCTTACATGGCTGGACTTGATTTTCATCAAGAAAATTCAGACTTCTTTTCATCAAGGAAATCCGGACTGGATTTTTATTAAGAAAATCCGGACTTCTTTTCATCAAGGAATATTCCGGACTTCTTTTCATCAAAGAAATCTGGACTAGATTTTCATCAAGAAAATCCGGACTTCTTTTCTTCTAGGAAATCCGGACTGGATTTTTATTAAGGAAATCCGGACTTCTTTTCATCAGGGAATATTTCAGACTTCTTTTCATCAAGGAATATTCCGGACAAGATTTTCATCAAGTAAGGGCCGAACTTGATTTCATCTTAAGGCCGATTTACTTTTCTTATTACATTTTTTGGTCAACTGGCGTTGACCGGATTATAAGGACTTGATGACAGAAATTTCCTATGTTCTAGAATCTGGGTCGTTACATTTCCAGAGTTGAGAAAGCTCTAGAATATTCTAGAAGGGGAAGAGCTGCGTCTATAAATAGGGCAAGGAGGGAAGAAGGGAAAGGCAGCAGAGGAGCAAGGTAGTGTAGCAGAGTTGCGAAACAGATAAGAGAAAGGGAAAAGGGGATCCAACCATCAGCAAGTATACCTAACTCTCATTTTCTTTGTTACTGTTTTTATAATTCTCCATTTATGAAATTTGTATAAAATATTGTATATTTTTTTGTAAATATCATGATTTTACGTAAG